>BGPR01014679.1:13362-38380 GCA_013235015.1 Araneus ventricosus
AAACTTGGGCGGAGTGAGTATTATAGAAATTTTGTTAAATTAAACCTACAGGTTGGTTAGAGTAAATTATCCTTCTTCAGAGGAAAAGCAGGCCAATGTAGAAAAGCTTTGAAAGTCAATATTTAGTGACTTAAGCATTTCAATGACCGCTTCGAGGAAGATCCGCCAATCAAAGCACGACTCTTTATCGAGGTGGCAGTTTACTGGCATAAAATATTAAAGCATTTTTTCAATCGGAAATGCATACGATTTTGAAATTAGCTATTGGACACTCTGTATAATAAAGCCGATTTTCTGTGGTGTGCACTGCAGAACTCGGAAAAATGCATTACGCAAAAAAGATCTATATTCGAATAAAAAAGAATTGACTGCCAGGGAGTATTCCCAACCTAGTTTTCATCTCTTTTTAACCACTTAACTTAATAATTTTCTTTGCTATCTAATAAGATGACCCCTCCTGTTTTGGAAAGGGGCTGTCGTTTTCATTCATCTAAGAAGGCATAGGATAATTAAGATGCTTATGGATCCTACATATTTTTTGTGTCAAATTATAAAGCTAATTAATGATTCAATTTTAGTTTATAAGACTAACATTTCGATAATTCGATGCACGAGTATTCTCGGGATAGTAAGTTAAGCGATTAAATTCGGAAATGGAGTAACCTTGGAACTAATAAACAAAACCGATTTTATATCCAGGGGCAAATGTCGATCTTTCTTCCCCCTAGGTATTCATATCCATAAAATGGAAAATTGAATATTGTGCTTCAGAAACATCATTTCGTAGAATGAGTGTCGTGAGTGAAATAGAAGTAAAGCAAAGAAACAAGCGTAAAATATTGGAATCGAAAAATCCACAATCAGACAGTCATTCAAACTTTTGGATTTATATTTCTGAAAGAAAAAAAATTAGGCTTGTTTTTTGAAACTCAATAGAACCCTCAGCGACGGAACTGCTTTCAAATTCAATAAAGGGAGGACTTGCAATAAAATTAAATAAATGTGAGGAATTAAGACTCTTCCATGAAAACAGAATATTAAGATGAGTAATATTGTCCTTTTCATTAAATAATTTTTATATTAAGTACTTTACAATCATTATGAAAATACGTATTCGTTGAAACTTGCTGAAAATACTATTCGATGAAATATTATAATGGGTTACCCAATAAAATTTTAAGTCCTTTTCTTCCTCCTTCCTTTGAAATTCCTTTTTCTTCCCTAAAATTTACTGCACAGAATTCGAACGATCAAAGCAAAAAAGGGTCCGGTAAAAACATTCAAATGTTAGTGAAATGAAATAATTTTTATTAACGGCAGGTATTAAGATACGAAATATCTTTTGTAATAGGTTATTATATATTATTTAATCCCAAAATTAACGATTATTTCTTACGAATACTAATAAAATCTATATATTTGAGGAAAATATTGTATAGAAACAAGATAAAGCTATTAGGGGAAACTATGGATACTTGACCCTAAATTAAATTTTCTTATGTTTCTCGAATATTTTGATTGTTAGCATCATAAAAATATGTGTGTTTAAGAACGAGAAATGAACTTACGAAAATTTGATCCTTCATTTAATCATAAAATAAATATATTTCATGAAACCACATAGGGTCAAGTATCCTACGCCTTCGGGATACTTTACCCTACATGCAAAGATTACTTAAATTCTTTCGATAATTTGTATGTACATAAAATTCAGATATTAGGTTACAACTATTGAATTTAAAGCATCTTAATTATTAAAAAATATTGATGATTATATTATATTAAAAAATAAATAATATGACAACTAACGCAACTGTTATAATTAAAAAATCTGGTTAATAAATTGAATTTGTCTAGGCATTAAATTAAATCTTGTTATTAAATCCAATTAGTTCAAAATTTAATAAATAATTAAAATATTAATTTAAAATTATAATAAAAAATTATAGCAATGGGACTGGCAACCAGCAATGTCACTAACGCTTTGAAGAATTGCCGGTTTTAAAATTAGAATAGAACAGAATAGCACCAAAAAGAAAAGAAGGTATCTCAAAAATATAGCATAAAACAAGAAATTGGAAAATATTAATAGAATTTAAACTTTCTCCTAATATTGAAATGGAAACAAAAGGAAAATAAGAAAGATATATTCCACGAGAAAATTGAAACCACCAAAGAGACAAAAACAACCGAAAGGTTAAATAAACCCAAACGATGAAAAACATTTCGAGCAAAACATTTTATTAAAAATGCGTAAAAATTGTTTGTTGGCAAGCGAGAAAAAAAAAACGGAAAAGATAAATTTAAGGTTTTTTTTTATTTTTATTAAATTGATTCTTCGTATTATATGAAATTATCTCATAAAAAAGAAATTTTATTCTTTAAATGATAATTCGCGAACTGTTTTTGAATAATTATTCTCATATATAACTCAACCGCCAAAAACTCTAGCCATTAATAAAAGTGAGTAGCTGCTAGTACAACCATCTATCTTGATTATTTGGGTTGCCATATTGGCGACAAACTCCCCTCACCTGAGAGTTGATCCAGACCACACAATGTACTTTGGTCGTCTGCGAGCATCGAATATCAAAAGGTTTCTACCAATTCTTGTTTTGAGAAGATCTTCAGGTAAGGTCAAGTATCCCTAACATGACTTTTCGCAAATAATCTAAAGATGAAGCCACTTAGAATTGAGATGTTGCACAACAAAGTGTATCTATCAAATTATAGCTTTAATTATGCTTAAAACTCAAAAAGATGTTCATTCAGCATTAAGAGTAAACTTCCGATCCATAAGAAGAATGAAAAAGGGAAAATTTACTTTTGGACCCCCCAACACATATTTACCTACACATTATTACTGTTCAGCAACGGATTCCGAAACTACCACTTTTGGACGATTTTACATCGGAAAGGTGTGTCAGGCAATGAGTCATATGAGCACATTTCCGGAGTTCTTGGTTAGATCACGCTCAGTAAAATGTAAACATCACCCTTCCATTCTTCACAGTCCCCCTATTTTGATGAAAATAAATCGCTTCGGCGCATGCGCAAAAACGCGGAGGGTTTCTGAATCTGTTGCTAAACAATACGATGGCTTCTCGGATTGGAATAGAAATCCTTTCCAATAGACTACGTGACCAAAGGGCAAATAGGGGTGCCACACACAAATTACTAATTATTTCACAATCTGAAAAACTGCTGCAAGGTCAAGTACTCTTAGTTCCCCCCCCCTCCAAATACTTTTCAACATTTAGAAATTTTGAAAATTATTAGAAACATTTTATAAATACGGATGTTTGCAGGTTAAAAACCAGCGGGAGTGGCCTCCCCTAAACTTTCTCGTATACTTCTCAAACATTTGTCATTTCCCTTCCCCCTGCGTTGATAAAAAGTTCGAACCAACTGTAACCCAGAATGCAATGACTATCAGAAGGTTTTTCATTGTAGATTATAGTGATAGTAAATTATTTAGGTGAAAAATCATATTCCAAAAGATGCGTATGTATTAAAACTTAGCAATATTTATTTTTTATCAAACTCTAGCAATGCAAACTCAGCGTGCGGAGGACAAACGGTGTAAATGACCTCGTTCCATTACCGCAGAATATCTTGCGCATGCGCAGAGATTGCTTCCACTACGCAAGTAAAACAAGGAAGTAACGTAATCCATCCACGTGCACAGAGATTGCTACGCATGCGTATAGAGAATCGGATTAGAAATATTAATTATGCAATTTGAACACCTTTTTCTTAACCAATGAAAACGAAATTTGGGCTCAGATCTATAATTAATGTTAGCTACAATCATTCCAATTTTTATTTATCTAAGCCAAAGGGTTGAGGAGATATAATTTTTACAAGTATGCGATTATACAGGCCGACAGACAGTCAACCCGTTGACGGATTTGGCCCAAAATTTTATACGGACCTAAATTCATGACGATAAAACTGTGTACCAAATTTTATCCATCTAGCTATTCAGGTTTTTGAGTTATAGTGTTCACATGACTTCGGACATACAGACAGACAAACTTCCCGTTGACGGATTTGGTCCAAAATTTGATAGAAACCTACAAATTATGTTTAAAGACCACATACCAAATTTTATCCCCGTAGCTCTAATAGTTTTCGAGTTATCGTGTTCACAGACAGACAGACATAATTCCAAAATTGCGTTTTTCGGACTCAGGGAGGTCTAAACCGTGGAGATTCGTCAAAATCTCGAGTTCGGATTTTTTGACGATTACAATACTTTCTCTTTGTATACTTCGTATACGAGAAAGTAAAAAATTGAGTCTGGAATCGATAATATCGAAACAAAGTTCAATCGTCTGTCAAAAAGACTAATGGGGTCCTTTTTCGTAGAGCCTTGAGGATCTGCTCTCGTATTTATAGTATAAATTATTTCATTGTCTTGCATTCTGTTTAGTCGACTTTTGTGATATCAGAAAACAATTTCAAATACATTTTTTTCACACTGTGAATAAATATTTAACATTTTTTTGTATAATACAATACTGTTCCTCATGGCCCAGAAGAAAATTTGACCAAGTCCATCAAATTGTTTACTAACAAAAATTCAAACACTATAGAAGGATGTTCATATAAATCAAATATTTCCAAACCCAGAGAAGAATGACTCGACGAAATGGAAATACCCCGGGGACGTCTGGTCTTCTGCACACTCACGACAAGTAGAGAAAAGTTCAACGCCGCGAAGAATTGTATGTGGTCTAGTCTTTCTAATCAATCTGAAATTCAACACCAATTCAAAGGATACCTGCCAGACTTTTGCTTAGTTAAAAATAAATATTTGTCATCCAATTACCTTGGAATTTTTCTTCCAATGAGATACCGGTATCACATGTGCAGACTTCATGCAATTATCAAAGCGATGAGCCCAATACAAATCAAATAAAGAAAATGCTGACCAACATGTGTGCCAACCCGAATAAATGTTGAGACACGAAAAACTGAAATTTGCCCCATGTAATTTCATTTCTTTCTTTCTTTTTAAAAATATTCATATTGATTCTTACCTCGAAGACATCAGGTATCGTAGACTATGCGTATCTAAAAACAGCACAATCTGATATTTTCTCGTGTAAAAGAAATTGAACACCGCAATAGGATGCATGCTAGATATTTCATTAATTATAATAAATAGTTCTGACATCCATTCACATTCTGAAACTTCATTCTAATGAGACCTCGATGGCCCACGTGCAGAGTCTATAAAATTATCAGAAGGATGGCCCTGAAATGTATGTTCAATATGAAACATGTTACAGACAATTATGACCAAAGTGTGTGCCAACCAATATATATGCTGAGACACGAAATATTAAATTTACTAAACACAATTTCATTTATGTTTTTTATTTAATCCTTAATTTTGTATCAATTTTTTTAAACCGCATTCTTCAAAAATATCTTGATTTATTCTTACTTCGAACGCATTAGAATAGGTCCATTATAGAAGTAAGATCATTAATACCCATTCGAGGTGGTATATAGTCGGAATGTTAGATTCCTCTTCTTCCACATTGGTGGGAAAATAATCCGACCAGTCGATTCGGCGCTTTTCGCTCAACTGCTGTCTTGTCACTCATCGGAATGCCTTGAGCATCGGCGAGGAAATGTACGATAGCAGAGCAAACACAGCAATAGGAACCTTAGGAAAGGATATTGGAATGTCTATTAAATATGGGTCTCGGATAAGAGAGGATCCACTGTGGACTGGATCTCTAAAACACCTTGACATTTATATTATACTGGCTGATATACCCGGCGTTGCTCGGGATAAAAATATCTTCAAGTCCAAGTACTTATAACATCTTCAATTTAATAAAAGAATTTTTCGCAGAAACGTCTTTCGTGGATTTTCGTTAATCCGCTGACCCTTTTTGACCAGCACTGAAACACACTTCTTTTTCTCTTCTTAGTTTGAACCACCTGGCAAGCATCTCGTAGTCCTTCGTACTCCATTTTCCCTTCCCCGTCATTGCTACGGCAACAGCAAAAACTCTTTCATATCTTGTATTTTGACGTAGACTTACGTCTATTCATGGGGTTTAATGGTGTGTCGGGAAAGGAAAAAATTATGAAGCTTTTCGTGATATTTTTAAACGCTTAAAGTTCCGCATAGAGAGTGTTAGTTTCATTTAACAGAGGAAGGTTGACATTGAAGATTGCAAAAATAATTTTAGAATTTGGAATTACGGTTTAGTCACAGTCCAGTTGCAAAGTTGGTGAAAATCACGAAAAATTTTGATGACGTCACAGCGACCGATGCGCGCGAACGCATCGGTTATGAGCGGTATATTAACTGGATTTTAACAGATCAATAATTAATTCATTTAACAGAGAAAGGTCATAGTCACATAGAGCTACTTTAGTCACAGAAAGTCACAGTTAAGTAATCGATTAACTAACTGTCCTTAATTATTATTAACAATTGTTGATTTAATTGAGCTGTCCTTTCCATCGATTTAATTGAGTTGAGTTGGTTTTAGTTTCATTTAACTAAGAAAGGTCATAGGTCATAAGTCAAAGTCACATAGAGCTACTTTAGTCGTATAGAACAACTTTAGACACAGAAAGTCATAGTTGAGTGAGATAAGTAAGTCTACGCCCCTCAATCCCAGCAGCCGTTTCGCAGAGTCAGCCTGTCGTCGATTTTTTTTCCATAATCCGGACAGCAATTCTCTTATCTTTAGTGTTTTTGGCACTGACCGGAAAAAACCCATATTGTTATTTCTTTTTCACCTTAGGCCCTCTCCCTCCAGTAGGAAGTGGGATCAACAGTCGTGAAGGATTTTACACACTCATTATGATCATTATAAAATTTATAATATTAAATAAAGTACCGGGTAAAGATAGTAATTAACATCATTGTGTTGTGGTGCAAACATAGTGAAAGAGGCATATGCTAAGAAATAAAAACTAAATAAAATTTCGGCCTTTCTTTTAACATACAAAGAAAACAATATTTTTATCATAACCTTCACAATAGCAAAAATACCGGAATGAAGAATTTGATAAAACGATCAATGGTTTGAATTTAATTACAATAACAGAAAGCATTGTTACAAATTGTGTATGAAATAAATTTGAAATGTTTATTAAATTAAGAAGAAGAACGCATAACATTTAATTTGAAATCATTAAAAAGATTATTTTCTGCTCTTTAAGATGGTATGTAAATAATTTACATGCAATATATTTTTCTGAAATTATTGGCGAAAAACTGAGATAAAACGCCGAAAATTGGCTTAATTTTCGTTATTTAATTAAATATCTTAGGAAATAATTTTTTTGAAAGTTTGAAAGAGTACAATTAATCTAAGAACAGACTCCAGAATACCATGTGCAAATTTCATGTCAAGACTATTCACCGTTTAGGAGGAGTTCTCGCGATAGATAGACCGTTAGAAAATCTTTTTTCCTCTTCCTACGATAGGAACCGGACTAAGTAGCCTTGAAGGCTTAGCACACACTCATTAGGATCAGTTAAAAATTTATGAAAATTAAACAAAACAACGGGAGAATAATTCACTAATGTCATTGGATCACTGTGTAAGCGTATTAAAAGCTGTAAATGCTACGACAACAGGAAACCGAAAGTGAAAAGTCTCTTTTGTTGTTTATGCTCAAAGAAAGCCATTTTTTCTTATATTATCTTTAACACCTGCAAAAGCCCGCGCGCCAAACAGTAAATTGGCTTGAATTTATTTCTAAGTATTGTTAGAAATTGCGTTAAAAATAAATTTTTAAAAGTTAATAAAAATCAGCAGAAAACATTATCGCAATGAAATTAATATCATTTAAAAGATAATTTTCTGCTCTTTAAGATAGTGTAAAAATAATTGTTGTCTACTAAATATTTCAGAAGCTATTGGCAAAAAACGTCTAAGCATTAGGCTTAACAGCGGTTAATGTTCGTTATTTAATTAAATATCTTAAAAACTAATTAACTCTGAAAGTTAAAAGTAGCACCGTTGACCTAGAAATGTGCTCTAGAATGATGTGTGCAAATCTCATGTTGCTACGCTTCACGGTTTAGGAAAAGTTCTTGTGACCGCCCGACAGACAGATACATGTATTTTCTTCTTTATATTACAGATGTTCTGTATCTCCTGTTTCTGGGACTTTTACCATGGATGCAATTGTAGAATTTAAATAATTATTATAAACTTTCTGTTTCATCCAAATATATTAGTTTAGCCAATACTGTTTTATCGGACTGAACAGGTTTTCGGAATGAAATTGCGTTCTTACTGATGGTTATCAAGCAAAATTCTTGAAATGGTTTACATAAAGTGCTTTATCATATTGCATAAGGTAACCAGAAAGATCTGGATCACCCCACCATGCCTTAGCATCAGAGATTCTGAATGACAATCGCTGCAATAGCGTCGAGTACTGATGCCGGATTCCTAGTAGTCCATCTCCGGATCCACCATTACTATGGCCACAGAGGAGACGAGTTCCTGCTTACTTATCCGGCAGCAACTCATATCCGTGAACTCGCGGTGTTCCCCTGTGGGGGTTACATAAGGTATGCTAAATTATCTCCTCTTTGCTTGTTCCTCTCTGCCTCAAATTAATATATTAAATACTTAAGCATTCCAGAAATTTTCAGTTGTACAATATGTTGTGAACGCAGATGTAGTTCTTGAGAAATGTATATCACAACATGTTTTATTTCGTTCAAACCTGCATGCTGAAATAGGAAAAATTGACTTGGGAGAAATTTCTGCAAACATCCTCCAAGAAATGAAATTGTCGTGTTCGGTCCTCTTGGCTAAGATTTCAGGGTCTTTGCCCAGTTTGTTCAATTTGTTTTAAAGAAAAATACTACAATAGAATGCATTGTATAATTTTTTTTCGGGGCCGCGGTGGTCTGGTGGTAGTCTCGGCTCCTGGCCCGGAGGGTTCCAGGCTCAAAACCCGATTCCAGTGAAGATCCAACGTTCTCATGGGCTGGTACACGTTAAATATGACGAGGGTCAAACGTACTCCCGCTGGTGTGGTGCGGAAGTGTGGAGAGAGATGTACCAGAGCAAAATTACAAGGTCTGTCTGAAAACAACCCTCGAGTTGCTTCAAAACAAGGCGTGATTATAACTAAACCATAAAAAAGTTTTCACTTAAAGGTGACAGAAATTTAACAAAAACCCAAAAGAAACACTATAAATGATAGAACAATTAAAGAAAGAACTAACCCTTAGACACGATTTTCATTCTATTCTCAGCTCATTTTAAAAGCAGCTGTAACTCAATAAAACGTATTTTTCTAGGAAACGCTAGTCAAGAGTCGGAATTAATTAACTGAAGTAATGGTAATGAAATTCACATTTTAATCCTTGGTGTGCGATTACCGGATATCAAATTTAATTTGTTATTTAACCTGCTCGATTAATTCAATAATTGGTAAATTTACATGCTACTATTTTTAGTTGATTTTCGACTTTCGCATAACTATAACATTTACAAGAATTTCTGGTTTGCGGGATAGTTTATTTTCATTTATTTAATTTACCGAAAATTGGATGTTCTTCGTAAGTATGATTCTATTTATTAAGTTACTATTTCTATTTAATACATTTTGTACCATTTAAAATTCGTATAATATATTTTCCTGTCCTTTGGTAATCATTTAACAATGACGTTTAAATGATTTTTCATCTTTTTTCAGTACCAATATTTAACACAAAATATTTGCCTACTTTACCGGTACTCATTACACGTGTTGAATTGTTTTGTTATTCTGCGTTGCAAGCTGAATTCGTTTATTTAATCTGTTTAGACCTTATTTTTCTTTTGACGATGTATTAGAGAAAGAAGCTTGTTTTAATTGTAAAATATTTGCTAAAATGACAACTTTTAACCTCTTGTAACATTTTGCCTTCGACAAAGTTTGGGACGAAATGTCAGGCATACCGGATATATCATAATTTATTTTAATATTTCCCTTACCAGCTTAAGAGATGCACTTTGCTGTAGTACACTTTCACTAGAGGAAAAAAAAGCCACCTAAATATTTCTTAATTCCGATGGATATGAAGGGGTATCATATCCATAACAAAATAATACTATCGTGCAAATGATTAATATGCTGAATGCAGCTGGGAAACCTTCGTCAAAACTTTCCTTTTTAAAATAAAGAAAGAAAAAAACCATTCAATTTATCTGATGAAGTTCTAAAATACAAATAAACACGTGCTTTTCAAATTACAATAATCGCATGAATTTGTCGGAATTTTTCAGATATATTTGAATTCTATACAGAATAAATAACTTTGATTTCCCAAGATCTTTTACATATAAAAGAAGCGAACGTTGTGGAATATTGTCAATCTGGCGTACAAAAGTTTCGTTCCTTTTAAAATTCGGAAACGGAATAAGTTTACAACCAATAAATGGAACCGATTTCAGCTCTAGCGAAATATGTCGACCTTTTTATTCCCTATTGAATACATATTCTTCGAATGAAAGATTGTGCTCCACAAACATCATGCCACCGAACGAGTGCTGGGAACGAAGTTTTGGAAAACATCAGCAAGCAACAAAATATTATTCAAATAAGAAAATTCACCATCATATGAGAGAACAGTCTGCAAACTTTTTGAATCTAAGTTTTGTAAGAAATAAAAACCGTGTTCTTCAAACTCGAAAAGAATTTTTAGCGACACAATTGCTTTTAAATCCAATAAAGCTAACTTTGCATGAAAGCAAAAAATAGGCAAGAATTTCAGAAAATTCCGTGATACTGAAGTAAACTACATTTGCTATTGTTTTTAGTAGAGATTATGCACTTTAAAATCCTCATGAAAAAATTTGTATTTAGTAATGTATTCTAATGATACACATATTTGAGGCAATAAAAAGGGTTTCTAAATTGTTGTTTTCATTTAATTTTTTTCCTATAAAAATAGTCACATCAAAATCAACTAAAGCTTACAAATTTTTGTTAATAGTAAAAATTTGTGTCTTATAATACGAAGTTCTTCTTTGTTTGGATACTTGCAGATTGTTACAAAAAGTCTTTCCGTGGGTGTATGGTGTAAACAGTCCAACACGCAGGATAATGGAGAATGAAGGTTTATTTACAAATATGCGGAAAACACGTAGCACAGGTACAGGAAACAATAGTTCTTGCACAGATTACCGATGTAAATAGACAACAATGACAGTTCAGCACTTTGATATTGAACAGTCAGCAAATAACTAGTAACGACAATAACAACTCAGCTCACTAGCTCGCACAGCGGATAGAACTCCAAACATGTTCGCACTCCAAGGCGATCAACCACCTCCTCTGATCCAGGCGCCGTCCTTAAATATTCTCTCCGACAGGCCGTGACGTCGCATGGAGTTTTCTCGTGCATTCCCTTTCCTAGTAGAAATATCGAGAAAAGGGTTGCATTTTCGGGAATCATCTATTTGTCGCCAAATCGCCAAAATGGTCGTCAAGTTCGTCGCCAAGGTTAAGGGTGTCATAACAGTCGCTGAGGTCACGCCATGCTTAACCTTGTAAAACTCTCTTCCCAAGCATAAGTCTTACATTGATGGGAAGCGACTTTCCATGTTTGAAACAATATCATCTAATTTATGGAATAACCTCTATTATCAAAGTTTATTATCAATAAATTTAAAAGTAAATAAATATTAGACAAAACTTCAGTTAAGGGTTTTCAAAACCAATACATTAGAAAAGAATTTAGGTTCTGTATTCTTTTAAATTATTCTGTGCTGGCATTATAGACACTTCACACAAATATTTTTCCAAGCTCTGAGTTCTGGTTAATATCGTAACACCAACGCACAACCGTTTCACTCCCACCTTGAAGCTAATGAGAGCGTATCTCTAATTACCCTACATACATTTTGTGTCATCACATGTGTGATGACTATAATTATTGATTATGAGAGAAGACAAGAAAAGAAAACAAAAGAAATACACATCTATTGAAAGAAATAAGGCTTGTTTTATCTCTTTCTAGGTATTTCTAATAACCCATCTAACTATTTGTTTCTGCACATGGTTCTATTTGGCTATGTATAATAGTTATATTTAACTCTTTATAGGGCATAACTCCAAGGCATCTCCAAATATTTTTTTTGGTTATATTATCTTAAACTTATGTTGGAAATACAAAAACATCAAGCGTTTGCCAATTTAACAATTGATTTATAAAATAAGGGGTGTTAAATAAACTTACCAGAGATCATTCAGAGGAAACTGAAAGTGATAAGCATACTTACTACTGAGCGTTGTGGGTAAAAATATCTTAGAATGTTCGCTGGTATATAAGTATACTTACCGCTTAATTTTAGGTAATTTAAAACAACTTTTTGCATTTTTTATTAAGATACCATGTAATTTCTTCGAATTGAAATTAAATGTTTGATTAAATTAAATTTTGAAGTTCATTTTGCATTTGATGAGACAGCTAGGCGTAGAGCTACATTGCATAAAAATAAAACTTTTGCAACCTAATACAATTTTATTAATAACATCTTAACCACTTTTTGTGCTGAGAAAGAAACTAAAAAATCATAAACTAGAGAATTTACATAATCAACACACCAAAAATGAAGTCTAAATATACATAAGATCATTAACAGGAAGATCTCGAATGTAAAGAAACTCCTTCTGCATCAACATTTTTTGTTGAGTTTTAAAACTGAAATTTGAATTTAAATTCAATAACAAATACTGTTAATTAAATATAAGAATATTTTAGATATAAGGAACACAAAACGACTTTGTTTTATTTTTGAAAAAATGTCCATGAGTTGGAATTTAATGACAAAAGTTGGAACTTGATGTTCTTACAAAAACACTCACGCCGTGAACGGGAAGTGGTAAGTATACTTACCACTTTTGAATTTAATTACGATTAAACTATAGAATTAATGATTTGCTGTGTTATCATTGTAGCAAAATCGAATGTTAAACGTCCAATTATTCTATTTATCATTTTACAATACTTTGTCGAGCCATCAGAAAAAAAAAACATTTCGTAGGTGATATATATAACCAGAGAATTGTAAAGGATTAATGCTGATGAAAGAAGACAAGAATAGGTATCCATATTGAAGGTCGAAAGACACATCTTCTACTCCTACTAAAAGAGACAATCAATGTCTTATCTCTCTCTATATGAAAGGTTGGAATCTTAAGTACTTCCACCTGGCCACTATGCCGCTCTTTATACTAGTGTGGTTGCAGACAAATTTTTATTTCCAAAAATTATCAGCTGTCAGCTAATATTTTTTCTCAATTCTGTATTTCTCTTTAGACAAGTCTAATAGTGGTCAAACTTGGGGAAACACTTAGAAGAAAATCATTTTTGAAGATTGATGTCCAGTTATTCTACTAACTGTGAAAAATAATTTACTTTTGGCAGTGGTGAAATACAAATAAATCCATGGTTTTATAAATAGAAACAATTTCTTAAATCTCTAAGGTGCATTCGAATGAAATAAAAATAATATGTATAAATTCAATTTTCTGAGATAAATACAGTTTTGTTCTTCATTAAATAGGAAAGAATTGCAAAAAATATCAACAGTCTAGTTTCTCAAATGTTTTCTCTCCTTTCAAATGCGGAAATGGAATACATCTTCAACTAATAAACAAAATATGTTTCGAAGCGAGTGAAACATGTCATATTTTTCCTCCCCTAAGGAATAAGAATTCTTTAAATAGAGGATTTTGAACTTCAAAAACACCATTTCACGGAACAACTACCCTGATCTCAGCATGGGGAAGCATCGACAAACATAAAGCATTTGAATCAGAAAATTCACAATCTCACGCGAAAAGAGCGTCCAAACTTTTTGAATTTGAGCATTGGAAGAAAGAAGAAAAACCATGTTCTTCAAACTCGGTGACACAACTCCTTTTAAATGCAATAAAGTGGGAACTTGTCAGAAGAGCAAATAAGAGCGAGAAATTCAGATTATTCCAAAAAATGGACGAAAAGTTCAGTAGATATTATTTTTTCACCGCGTAAGGAATCCTTAGAATAAATTCTATAGAATCAGTAAGCAAAAGAATTTCTGCAGGTCAAATTTGTCATTCGTGTCGTGTATTTAAATTGGTTTAAAAACGGTGATCGTTTTATATTGTTGATCAGTTATTGGCTTCGAGATCAGTGGATTCAAGGATTCGAGTCTTGATGGCATCAAAGATCCAGTGTGTGTATTTGATGTGTAATCTTGCCGTCCTAGGCCAAACAATAATGGAAGCTTTAAAATGAAGTGATAGCTCGGGTGTCATTCTCATCAAATAACTGCGATTAAATAAATTATGAAGTTCTAAAATTTCTCTCGTGTGAATTCAATAGGGAGAGTTAATCTCATCAAAAGAATAAAATTGTTAAAATGGTGGTATTATCAATATCAAAAACTCTCAGCATCTAAAAGTGCCGCGCTGGTCTGATGATAAAGTCTCGGCATTTTTTTATTTCTTAATATTATATATTTTTTATTAATAATTATTTTTCACCTTTTAGTCATACATTTATTTCATAATTCATTGTTATAATTATTATAGAAACTTGTAATTAATTTTTTTCGAATTCACAACCAGATGGCATGAAGAATCTCATGAGGATTAAAATGTGATTAAACTTTATATTTAACTGATAATTAAGTTCTAAAATATTAATATATAGTACTGTTATCAAGAACACACAAATATACAAAATTTCAAAAATACAGAAAATTGAAAATTTTCATCTTCACAAACATAAATTAACTTAAATGAAAGCTTGTAAAGAAAATTAAGATGACCTGCAATTTTATTTTGTCTATTTCTATTACTTATTCTTTCATTTTCAATTACTATATTATTTTCAATAAATAATTATCTCATTACTTTTCACAGTAATAGGAATTAAACAAATAGATGTTTAAACGCACATCAATAAAAGTATCCTAAACCTTTGTAAAAATTATTCAATAGGTTATATTGTTTACATGTAGGTCATATTCCATTTTGTATCTACATAATAAATAACGAATTGACTTCCTAATTTCGGTATTTTAATTAGTTTAACACCATTTTAATTAAATGAAACGGTTTAAAGACCAAGAAAATCCCTTACAATTCAGTACATATTTCACCAGATATAACCTGACTGCAGAACACTATTGCAAGAAATCCTATTTCCATTTTTGAAATATTTAAATCCGATAAATCTCATTGCATACAAGATGAATTCGAATAAAAGTTCGTAAATAATTCAGAACTGACTTTTCCAGGCCATTTGGGGTAATGGAAATGTCCGTATCCTCCATGATCCAATCTTTTTTTTTCAAAGTCTGTTTAGATGGTATTGTAATTTGAAAAGAAGAAGAAAAACCAATAAGATTTTTATTGGTTCCTCAAAATTGGATCTCCTCTGACTACAGTTAGTAAGAAATAAAATCGCAAGATTCATTGTTTTTATCTGAAACTATATTTCATTATTGTTTGGCAACAGATTGGAAATCGTTCTTTAAATAGCAACTACATTAGCAATTACAGAAGGTATCTTGCTGTTTATCAAATACGAAATGGTATTAAATTTATTAGATGAGACATCCAACAATGGTTTTATATTGAAGATATTTCATTTCAATTCGAAATAGTACACTTTTATACATATATGAATCAATTTTTTGAAAGAACATATATTTCTGTCTTTTGTGATACTTTATATCGTGTTATAGAGAATAATGTGAATAAATGGGGAATGTAAAATACTTGTTCTTCGTTTTTAAAAACTAAATGAGCAACATGTACAGAAAATGTAGCAGAACAAAATACTACCTTATATATTAAAATTCGAAGGTAAACAAACATATGTATCTATGTCCTTCTATCTTCTCACGAACCACTGAAAACTGAAACTAGCCGTAAGTACCAAAAGATGGAAAAAAATCCAAGGAATCCATTTCGACTATCTCTTCTCTTTCGATTACTTCTCTCTGCTCAGGAATATCCTATTATTCGTGCTTGCCATGCAACGCCGCGCCAAACAGCTAGTTTGATATTATTCTTTGATATTTAAATGAAATGACAACATTTTGTAATTTTCATAACTCAGAATCGTCTCTCGTATGTGTCAGAGAATGACTTCATTCAGAACTATAACTTTTGATATTCTAACAACTTTATGTAACTTCTAACTTTTATGTTTTAAAATGTTTAAAAGAAATTCCTATCCCTATTTATTTTTTACCTCTAAATAGGATTGCTCAACTGATTAGGAATATTTATTTTTCATTACCATTTCGGCAGATTCTCGAGCAAAACAACAAGATATAGTGTTTATTTCAAACAAATCTTTATTTCTCAAAAACCAGAATGTTTTAATAATTTTTGATTCATCCATGCATTTATTTTATATTATATCCATATTACTAATATAATAGCCCAGATCTGTCTCTCGGTAACGCTCTGACGTCACCAACAATAAACTCACGCCACAGCACTGCGAGACGTTAAACAGCACTGTTTCATTGTTAGAGAACCTACATTTCAGTAATTTTAAATTTAAAAGTGTAATTGTCGTTCTAATTTCAAATTTAATAGCTCTAAAATAGTGAGATAAAATTTTCTATCGATTGATATAAAATTTATCTCGCTATGATGAATTATTCCCGAGAAATTTTAAATTATATTAATCATATATTTCAAATTAATTTCGGTTTCTTAATAGAAAGTTGTAAATTATATCAGTGGTATATCACGCGCGTGATATAGTTTGGACGTCACGATGCGTCTGATTATTTATTGCAATTGTGATGATAAAATTTGATAATATTTTTTGACAAAGTTTAAGTAGAAGAGAAGTACTTTGTTTTGATTAGAATTTCGAAAAAGAATTCCTTTAAAATTTAACTTTGGACTTACGTTTGACAAGCTGAGAATATCATGGTTATTGAATTATAATAAAATTGTTAAACAACGAAAAATACTTCACACGGAATGTTCTTTACCAAGAGGTTTCTTGAATAAAAAACTATATAAATAATATGTAAATAAAAACATTTTTTATGTCATAAATCATATGTTTATTTTATTTGTTTTTAATCAATGTTAAACATTTCTCTAGCATACATATCTATTTAAACACGTCAAATTTGATGGGAAATCTCTCGAATGAAGAGGCAATTTGCACCCGTCATACCATGATGGGTGATTTTCTAGTATATATGAGAAAATCACTCACTGATTCATCACCGAATATCCCAAACCACTTGGGCTAGAAACTTGAAATTTGGCACGTGGTTGCTTCTTGGGTGGTAGGTGCTCTCGAAAAAAGGATTTTTCGAAATTTTAATTATAGTTTTAATTAATTAAAAATACTTTTAATTTTAACGTTTTACAGCAATCATTTCGGAGAATATTATCGCACAAATACCATTTTAACATCATTTTAAAGTTCAGAAAATTAGCTTTTCAGTGACAACAATTTGATTCCCATGCAACATTCTTTTTAATTTTAACGAATTTTTTAAAATGTTTTCAAACACAATTTCCAACAATATTTTTATTGTTATCACTTGCAGACTTTTTCGGAACGTGCACGTAAGAGCTCCTTCGCCGATTAAATAAAAAAAGAAAGAAAACATTATTAACTGAGAACTGATGATGGCCAGTTCCGTTTTGAAAGTTATTCTTAGCGTTTGGTTCGCTTGATATTTTCATTTCAATTAAACATCTCAGCTGACAAAAGGATTTTTTTTATTATAATATATCATATGAAAGTATTTTTTACATTAAAACTATAAAGTCATGAACATATTTTACCCCGAAAAACAAGGTACCAATAATTATTAACTATGTGGACGAAGTCGCGGGCATCAGCTAGTGTGTTTATAGTTAGGATAAATTTTTTTTTAGCTAAATGTAATGAGTTTTTAAAAAATATGAGTTTTCGTGTGATTTTCGATAGAAATTGAAAATGCTTACTTTCAAGTTTATTTTCTTTCGATATCTCTCTTATCATCTCTGCTGTAAGTGATGAAAAACATGTTTTGATGTTTATGATGGTAACCAGAAACCTGAGTCACCCCGTCCTGCCGTAGCATCCGGGATAATCTGAATGACAGCAGCTGCAATAGCTCGAGTGCTGAGGTCGGAGTCCTAATAGCCAATTACCTGGCCACGGCCCGACCCCTCCCGATGGAGGCACGCACTATCACTGGTAGTGCAATATTAATAAGGACTTATTAAAAAACTTCTTCAAAAATGAAGGCAATAGTATTATTTTATGTCTCAGATAATATATATATCTTACAATTATTTACTTTTATTACAAGTCCTCATTTTATTGAATTTGAAAGCGGTTATATCATATCTGAAAGCAAAGTGTTCTATTCAATCTTGAAAAGCAGTTTTTTTTCATAAGCTCACAAGTTTAGATGCTCTCGTGTGCTGTGGATTTTTCGATTCCAATAATATTTACTTATTGGTATTTTCTTCTATTTCGTTCACGACACTCGTTCTAAGAAATGGCGTTTGTGAAGCACGATCTTCCATTTTATGAATATACATCCCTAAGGGGATAAAGAGTTCGCCATATTTCCCTAGATATAAAACCGGTTCCGTTTATCAGCTCTAAGGTTATTCCATACCCGAATTCAAAAGAGAGGAAGCTTTTGAAAACTAGACTGTCAATACTCAATGACATTTGCTTCTATTTTTATGAAATAGATCTTATTCCCTTTTTTTCGCGTACCACATTTTCCCGTGTTCAGAAATGCATCCACTGAGATTTGACGTTCTTATGGTCACTAGATGTTTTTACTCTACATTACTCTGTATAGACACATCATTTAATTATAACTCCCTGTCAATTTAATTAAACAACAGCTCCGTAATATTATTTTGTTAATGTCCTGAAATTGCACCCTGGAAAAAAAACCTCATAATGTATAAAACCTGGTTGTATAAAAATCGTGTAAATAGCTGAAAATAGTAATATCAAAGGGTAGTTCCATAGAAAATGAATTAATGTTACTTGATGCGAAGGCACTTTCTACAGTGCCAGTTTAATTCCAGACATATCTTTAACACGTTGACGTAAATGACGTTTATAGACGTCCAATGATGGGATCGTAGATGCAAATGACGGCTATTGCCGTCTTATATTCTTAGTATTATAAATAAATTATTAAAATTTATATCACAATGTTAAATCTATTCACTTTGAAAGTCTTCATTGTTCTGGCAAGAATGAATGATGAAATATTTATCATTAAGATCACCTATCATTTACGCCCCATTACAAATGTTTCTCAAAATTGAATTTTGTGTGTCTAGAATTTTGTTATGCTAATATAAGTATTTATTCTGGAATTTTTTTAATTTTGTATTACAGAAAAATCTAAATAAATTCAAATTAACCGAATTAATATGAAAAGTAAAGTTATATTGGTTTGTAAAAGTATATTTATTTTCTTTTTGTTATATTATTCCCAGAAAATTATCGTTTTGTTCTATATTTTGTTCTAGCTATAAACACGTCTATAGCCGTCTTTTGTGGATCAGCGAAATCGAGGTATTAAAAACAAATGACGGCTATAGACTTCCGCCATTTTTTAGAAAAATTTGCTAGAAAAAAGAATAATTTTATTCTATAAGTTTGAAATCTTCATCGAACTCTCCAAGAATCAACTAATTAACGAAACTAAAGTTGCTTCTGTCTTTCATCATCGATTGCAGAATGAGCGCCAACGTGTTAATAAATTTATTCATTATTGACAGTCTGGCTAGATAGTAGAAATTCGCATTGTGCACAACAGCAATCAACATTATCTGAATTTTTAATTTGATTTTCTACCTTTTTGAAACATTTTATACCACGATAAATAGACTTGTTTTTGATAAACAGTCGTCTATAAGGACTTTTTTGCAGCATTTCAAATGTTTTTGGATCCGAAATTGTATTTGGGTAGAAAGAAAATTAATGCATTTTTTTTGTTCAAGTACATTTTAGAAAAACGACAAAGTTAACATTCTTTTCTCATTAAAAATAATTTCATTTTCAGTCCATAATATGTGATCAAATAATGAGTGTTGCTAGGTGTTTATATAAGTCTTAGATTAATTTAGTTATATTATCGTCCCGTTTTGAAGCAACACGAAGGCTATTTTAGGACGGATCTCGTAATTTTGAAGAGCGGTCAGAAGACGAGGACGAAACCTGAACTGGCACTCCCCTCTCCAAACTTCCGCAATTTTTAGACTACAAATTTTCAATCCTTATCTTCACCCTTTGGCCGTTTTCATCCTGTATAGGACTTACGAGTAATTTTTAACTTGCGCAGCTTTTACTCAAAAAACATTCTTTAAATGATGAATAGATATTCCCGGGCATGCGGGATGTGGATTCCAGAAGACTAACGGAATTTCTTCTTTCCTATCTCAGAAGTAATTTTTTAATCTATGGATTTTTAATTCAATGTCTATATAATTTATATTTGTGTTGTGTGTGTCGTTTGATGCACAGTGTTGTTTGTGCGTGTGTTTTGTTATTATATTGTGAGGTTTCAATTTTTGACTTATTTATATATCTGATTTTTACTTGTTTGTTTCTCTTTCAATTCTTATATATCTTTATTTATATATATTTACTGTTTCTTTCTTGCCCGAGCAGTTTTTAAATTTATTGGAGCGATGTTTTTATATTTTATATGAAAAGAAAGAGCCTTCATTTTGTCATTCTTTATTTTGTGAGTATCATTATCCACAGTTGGTGGTTGAGTACATGTAAATCAAGCCGTTCTCTCCCCACCGAGGTGGGTCGAATCATGTTTATACTCCCAGCTCTCATGAATTTAAAAGTACTGCCCCTGTTCGGCCAATGCCTGTATTATTTTATTGTACCTAATAAATCCCGTCCTCCACATGCTGATGCGGCGGCTCTCTCGTTGCTGGTCCTCTCTCGTCTTTACACCCTTCTTGGGCTGGCCGGGCCAGTGTGGGCATTTTTGCACCACACCAGCGAGAGGGCGTTTAACCCCTACGTATGATTTAACGCGCAGAAGATCCAATACACGGCGGATCTTCAGTGGAACCAGGTTTTGAAATTTGAACCTTCCAGTGCGAGACCGACATCTTACCACTAGGCTACCGTGGACTCTGTAAGTCGTAGAAATATTCAATAAAGTTCCTAAACGATTTCTAGAAATTTTAAATGAAGTATTTCCGATACTTTTTGACTACAGTCATTTATGTTATGGGAGACGATAGTACTTTCCATAGGGCCTAGCAGACACATCTATTGTCCTGCCTTATAATACTGTCTGTGTTTGCTCTGCCATCGTACATTTCCTCGCCGATTCTCAAGTACTCCGATGATTGACAGGACAACAGCTGAGCCGAATGCAACAAATCGACAGCTGAAATGGACACCTATTCCGTTTTACCATGGGAGTGGCGGCAGTCTCACACTCTTACTATATGATATCCTGATTGGGTTACTATTAATTGTAAATAACTGCGATGATAGTTAGGCTCTATTAATAGTAAAAAACTTCGATTATACTTAAGGTAAAAAAAATTAGATAGTTCTGCGCGTTGTTTTTGAAAAGATTTCAATAAATCGAAAATTGAAACACGTTTATTATGTATGACTTTGGATAAGTACTATTAATAGGACATTATAAAGGCTACTTCGATTACATCTGATGAATTTGAAGTTAAAAAATGAATTTAAGTATTTTTGAAGAATACATTTACACAGATTTCCTCGAATCACATATTGAAAATAATAATTCGTAACTTAAGTGATTAAATATATTCAACATGACAATAGAAATTTTAATAAAGAGAGTTCGTTTTAATACCAAACTTTTCTATACTTACTTTCCTATATAATACCAGAAAAACAATTTTTCCCAATACTTTATTGATTTCTCACTTAAATTTATAAAACAAATCTTGACGGAAAAGAATTCTGGTCGATTCTTTAAAATTATCGACCGAATCTAACCCGAACCTTCGTCAGATTGGCCGTGTACTTAACTAGATTTGTAGTGATTTTCACCCGTAGTTAAGTTAGGAGGGAAACCGTTGGTCCTAATGATAACAGTTAATCAATTGGACAAACACGCAGCCAGGCTTCGATTTTTGTCAAGTGTACTTAACTATCGAATCTTATATACAGAAATGGAAGGAAAAGAATTTAATAGGCCACTTTCTTTTCCTCAATCCGTTTTCCGAATAAATATTTAAGCTAATTATTAAGCATTTTTTTATAAATACGAAGGGGAATTTTAATAAATGCAGCATTTTACGAAAATGGTCTCTTAAGAAAATTACTAAAAAGTAAATGAAAGGAAGTTAAGGATTATTACCTACTTGAGAATGTTTTTTATATTTATTAGGAGTTATAAATCAGAAATAAGGTTCTTATATAAGATTTTTTTACTTCGTTCAAGAAATATTCGATAGTAGTTTCATCATATCTATTGTTTTCTCAAGAACAAAACTTCTAGAGTATTATATATTTATATTTACTTAAGAATGTAAATTCTTTGAATTTATAGCCTCAATGGAACAGTAAATATTCTTCAGAACATCTATATATATATAAATAAGATAGTGTGTACGTGTATTCCTTATACAAATCTATAGGGTTTTTTTTAAATCTAATTTTGATGAAATTAGGCCTAGACTTTTAATTGGGCAATTCCAAAATAGGGCAATAAATCTCCTTTGGAACTTTTTCTATATAGTTTTTTATATCAGAAAATAAATAAGTACTTGATGCCGCAGCGGCAAACATATTATTCACATTTTTTTTTCACTTTTCTTAATACTTATTTTCATTTCCTTTCTTATTCTATTTCTTTATTTTCCCCTTCTTCAATTCTGCTATGCATTTTCTTCTTTCTTTTCTTTATTGTAATAATTTTCTTCTTTGTATTAAATCTTTTTTCATTAGCTCTCTTTTAAACAAATTGCTAATTCGCTTTTCTTAAAATAACAATTTATTAACACGCGGATTAGAGTGGCCTAAACTTTCTTTTTCTTTTCATTGATAACTTTGATTTTTATTTAATGTTAAATCATTTTTGGTTATTAATACATTTTGTTATTATTTTTGAGATGTTTCATGAAACGAGTATATAATCGTATTAATTCAGGATTTTCTCTACAGTTAAGTATTTCTCTTTATTGAAAGTGTTAAAATATATTGAATTTGAAATAATTCGAGAGATTTAATAGTAATTTTATAAATCTTCTATAATAATTATTCTTCTATAATAGTGGAAGCATATTTTAAATAAAACAGTTCAACGAATTCTTCAACAGATATTGATGCAGAAAGTCGTTGATGCTATGCTTCTAAAAGATACATCCAGCTTGTAAATGGATGGATTCAAGTATATGGGTGTTGAACCACTTAACTTAATAATTTTCTTTGCTATCTAATAAGATGCTCCCTTCTGTTTTGGAAAGCGGTTGTCGTTTTTATTCATCTCATAAGGCATATAATACTTGAGATGTTTATGGATTCTAGGTAATTTTTGTGTAAAATTATAAACATAATTAATGATTAAATTTTAGTTTTAAGACCAAAAATGAGATAATTCGATGCACGAGTATTCTCGGGCTGGTAAGTTAAGCGGTTAAAATGTATTAACCCCATGCCGTACGAGTTTATTTAGCCTCCTAATAAGATGCAATCACCCATTTGGCATCTAATTTCCCATTTTTATTATTTCTACCTATTTAAGGTGATAAAGGATACTTGAGACATTTAAGCGTGTCTAGGTGATTGCTGTATATAAAATTAATTGTTATGTTGACTTAATGACGGAGTTAAATAACAAAAATTCTGTAATTCGATGCAAGTGTCAGAGATGTCATTGTATGTTAAGGAGTAATTCTTTCTCTGTCTAATATCAAAGAACTTGTCACAAAAATAAAGGATACTTCAGACATTTGAGCGTGTCCAAGTGATTGTTGTATATAAATTTAATTGCTACGTTGACTTAATGACGGAGTTAAATAACAAATATTCCGTAATTCGATGCAAGTGTCAGAGACGTCGTTGTATGTTAAGGGGTTATTCTTTCTCTGTCTAATATAAAAGAACTTGTTACAAAAATAAATTGGAAATGGAATCAAATTTATTTGTAAAGAATCATTTCCGGGATTAACAACGACATATATATCTAGAAAACTGCTTATTAGGTAAGTTTCTAATACGGAGAGGCTAAATTCCCAGGAGTACCTTTCAGTCTCTCGTGAATGAAAGAAATATACTAAAAATAAGCAGAGAAGATATTGAAATTCACAAAAATTCCAATCCGTGTGGGTATCGATGTTTTTTACCTCCTTCAATCCAAAACAATTCAGAATTATGTCCAGGTATTTGTCTACCTCTCTGTATGCATGTGAACACAATAATTCAGAAACCAAATAAGCTCGACGGATGAAATATGGTATGTTATCCTTAAACCAAAATTTTATAAAGATGCCAAATTTTATTTTATATCGGTTAATAAGCTACAGGAATTCTTTATCAAACCCATATCCTCAATTTAGTACGTTGCTATAAGAAGCTATAAAGGTTTTGGACATATTTGCCAAAACTGTTTCACTTCGCCAATTTTACATAAAATTATCAATTTAAGAACTGTAGAAACTAATAAAAATCCAATTAATTTAAGTTTTGAACTCAAGTTAGTACTTCAAATGTTGCAATCCTGTGATAAATAATTACTTAAACAGTATTAATTTCAGATTCTTACTCTTGTATGAACGTCGCCACACATTGTGCTTTTTTAACACATTAAAAGCTGTTTGTATCCAAATAAATACAAATGGTGGCGCAAAATGTGTTAATTATTAGAAAACATAATAATAACTGGCAATGTATTTTATCGTTTTTATTTATCTTAATTTAACTCCTTAATCCAGAAGCGATTTTTTTTTCTTCTAGCCCCTTTAAAATCGGGAGTTTTGGCAGGAAGCGACATGAATTGGACTC
>BGPR01014680.1:0-38597 GCA_013235015.1 Araneus ventricosus
TATGCATTTTAAAATCGATTTTCAAATAATACTGCTCTTAGCTACTGCCTGCGGCCCATAACCCTATATCTTTCGTACCGAAGAAGTCGGGCATGAAATTATAAAAAGTAGCAGCTTTGTGGTTTGTACAGGGCAGAGCAGAAAGACAGACCAAGAGTGCCTGAAGACATTTTATTAAGGGCAAAGTCATTATCTCTTATATCATCTTGAGATAGCTACAGACATCTCTCTACGCAGCACAGGAAGTAAAAGTAATGCACAACAAATATATACACTCCTATAAGTGGTTAACAATATAGTTAAAGAAAGATATCAATTACAAAACACATCGAGCGCCATCTAATCTGCATAAGATCTGTGGCGCACAAGAGTTTTGAATTTGAACCCGATTACAAAAAAGCGTGAGACAGTATTCAGCAGGATTGCATCACTTTTCCGTGTCAACTAGGTCTGAAACGAAAAAATTCGTAAAAATCTCGTTGTCTATTATTTTAACCAAAAGATTGCTTACTCTTTGTATATTTTTATACCAGAGAATAAAAATGTTGAATCCAAAACCATTCTATTAATAATTATTCACAGCCATGTAAAGTGATCGTCTCCAACCCAACCGGGGGTACCAGAATAGACCCGTAAGACAGAAAGTTTCTCTGTATGGATTAGAGAAAATTTTAGCTGTGAAAAAAATTGGCCAATTTATTTGGTAAGCTTGGAAACTACATGTTAAGTCGTGCATTTTAAAAGAATAAAAAGAAGTAAATGCGGAAATTCGATTACTTTTTTTATAAAAATATACGACAGATAGACCTAACACAGCTTATCCTTAAGGAAAACACATTTATTTACTTCTGAGTTGTATTAAAATACCGCTTTTAAGTTATATTAGAGATATTATTGAGACAGACGTCTTAGGACTGCTTTGAGCTGATGATTTGGAGGGTTCCCGATTCGAAACCTGATTCTACCCTATTTTGAGTGTAACGAATATATATCGTGTATGTTGTCGCTCATGCCGTTTAAATCTGATTTAATGTCAAAACTCCACTAGCTGTTGTGGAGTGGAGTGGAATATCAGAGATGAGGAGCCGGTAGCCGAGTCGCAATCATTATCTGACCATTCGTCAAAATTACGGAGGCAGTTACGAAACTGCCGATGAGTTCCTTCTTATTCCATATAATCTTCCTGCTTGCGTTTCTGTTATTTTACAGCCTAAAAGAAATAAAATTGGATAAATTTCCCGAAGAGAAATAAAGTTTGCATATCTACATATTTTTTAATGTCTGTATAGCTTTGGATATTGCTTTTTTTGCTTGTTCTATCCCTAAACCTGTATGAATGACTAAAGTCCCAAGGTGCTCTTGTATTGTCACGAAGGAGTTTGTTTTCTATGATCTGCAGTTCATCCTGTAGGTTTTGTTTGCGAACTTCCAAATCTGTGCAACAGACAACAGTACAGTTCTGATTATCTGTCGATACAACAAAACTTCGATAACCAAATGTGCTGAAGAGTGTTTAAAAATTCGGAGAGTTAGATAAATGTGTTTTAGCCCAAAATCGATCTTTTGTGTCTTGAATGTTAGTATGTACGTTTATATTCCTAAATTTTATTTCAGTATTAATGTTTTATTCTGCTATTTGCTTCCCTACAATGGTTTCATTTAAAGCCTAACCTCCGTGCCTCGTTAGTGTGTTTTAATATTTATTATTATTATTATTTTGTAATCATTCTGCTCTTCACACCCGGCATATCAGGTCGTATTGTAAGGAAATACTTCTCTCGGAACATCTTGTCTTACAACTTTATGATCGGAATACTGCATCGTGAATTTCTATTAATTTCACTTATGTCGAGTCGCGTTGTAATCGCATTCCTAGAAATACGTGATTTTGGCAAATGTAAAAGTTTAGTGTATGAATTATATTGTTTTTAAAACAATTTTTTTCCATCCGAAATACTTTACAGGCAAATAAATGACTTTCAGAAGTTTCCATTAAATAAAAGTTTTGCGATATTTCTGCCGAATCTCATCAACCGTATCTTGACGTAATCAACACTCAATACATATGCGGGGACACCGAGGAGATTACCTGGAACTGGTAGTTAAACTGGTAAATAAAATTTTTCGTTGTCCTCTGTTTCACGCAAAATGGCAAACAACATGCAGAAAATAAGGGAAAAATCTTGACCGTGACGTGTCGATAATAATTCGCATCTTACATTCCTTCTATTTGTTGGAATCCTGAGGCAGAAAAGATTTAATGTAGAAAATAGAATAACATGCAAAATTCTACCCTGGTTTCGTTCCAGCACATGTTAAACTTCCTTAAGAAATGAGCGAAATCAAAAATCTCCGAAACAAGTATTTAGAGACCAAAGCCAAGTTACAGAATTCTATTCATGATTTGGACATGAATGTATCCACAAACTCTTTAAGTATTCCTATACAAGCTCAACTATGTTGTTAATGTTTTGAATTTGTATGCCAATAAACTTGTGCTGTACACTTTATCTGTTGGATCCTTTGCTGTTTATAAATTCACTTACACAGAGTCCCTCTGTAATGGTCGTCCTTTGTTTTTCAGATCCTAAGTCCTCTTTTAAAAAAGGCTTGCACCTATCTAATTATCGGTGTAAAGTTGATTTGAAAGAATGGCAATTTTCTTACGAAATAATTTATTAAGTATTGCTAGAATAGATTTCCGTTGGAATCGTCTTACACATATAGGTAAAACATTAAAGAACTTGTATAAAACCGATCATTTAGATGTGGATAATGTGTTTATAAAAGTATTACCACTAGTTTAATACAAATATTTTCTATTTAAATTTAAACTTTTAAAACAAAACCTCGAAATACATTTTTTTTTGGCCGATGTTTCTTTTATTTATAGTTTGGATTTTTATATCTGAGCTGGTAAATGCAAATTAGAATTATACTGCAATGCGTTAGCCATTCTTCTAGGATGTAATTAGTGTTCCTTAACATCGATAGTTTAACTATCGATAGTGCAGTCGATAATTTTCCCGGACTATCGATAGTTTTCTCTCCGACGATACTATTGATATATGTTCTTGCAATCGAAGCTTAGAATTTATCGATACTGTTGATAGTTAAGAATCTATCGATAGTTCCAGCCAATTGTTTCAGTCGATAATTTTGAAAACATCGATAGTTCCAGTTAATAGTTTTAAAACTGTCGACTGTAAATGCGCCTATTGATCGTATTCCCGTTAGAAACCATTGATAGTTTTGAGAAAGTCGATACTATCGATTGTTTCAGTCGATAGTTCTGAAAATCCTATACTATCTACTTTTCTTCGATAGAATCGATAGTCTGCTGATGTTTAAGGAACTAATTGTTAAGGAATTGAATGCTAACCTACTACCGAAAACTAATTGCCGGCCAAATGTGGAATATCTAGGTCCAACCATCTGTTCTGTAGGACATATTCAATCAGTTTTGTAACATGTATCAAGTAATTTTGAGACAGTACGATTCCCGAAAAATATTGTCATGCTTAGTTGACTCATAGTCCTTGAGTCTTTAGAGGGTGCTTTATTCAGACCTGGTTTCACAGCTATGTTTACAGCCATTTGGCTGTTATAGTTGAAACTTTTCTTTGAGCAGAAGAAAAATTCTGCCCTGGTTTTTAAAATACGTTTTTCTGCGTCTGTGAAAAGGCAAAAACTCCGTTTTATTCTTTCGATAAATTCAGTGTAGGATTTTGTTTATTAGGCTTAAGACAATTTATAGAAATGAATTAAACATCCTCATTTCTGTTAACAGAAATATAAAACAGCAACTGTTTCTGCATTTGTAAATATATATTAGAAATTTTCACTCATTTTTATAGCAATGTATACAAAAAATAGAATCATAGAACAGCTATAATGTTTCTCTTATAACCGTTTACTTAATCCACTATTAAGCACTGAAGCGCCAAATCAATTCAGTTCTTGAGATAAGAAAGGGATTTCTGGCAAAGGAGGAAAAGGCGTCGTACAGGCTCATGAGTGCAATATTTTGAATTTTATCTGACCGGAGTTGTTCAATTTTCTGGCATTTGCGGCACTTTGAGCTGAAGTGAAGGGTGCTGTTGGATTTTGACTGTTCACATTGATGTAGTTATGTACTGTTCCTACTACTATTTGTATGTATTCATTTTCAGAATGTTCGGGTATTTCTTGGAATGTTTTGTAAAGAACATTTGCCTTCTCTGAATTAGAGGAAACCTTGGCTTGCTTTACCTAAAATCGGGAGAATTTTGAATTATATCTTAATTAGTGTTCTTGCTAGTAAGAAAAGTGTCTTCAAATTTAAGCTGCTCCAATTTATTTTTCTTTCTTTTGTTGCTGGTGAATTGTGACATTTTATTTTTTCAACCCTCAATTTGTTTATGAATATCCCTGCTATGTGTAGTCTAAATCTGGCAAAATGTAAAATTGTACGGTTTTATTTCCCTTCTCAATATCTTCATTTGTTGCTAGCGTACATATCAATTATTTGTAATGAATTTTCTTGATATGCTACTGATATTAATCGCAGTAATAATGATCTGGTTAACTTCCATAGTTTGCAGTGAATTTTCCTTCATGAATTTATAAAATATTATGTTCAAACATTGGATGTGCATGAAGCTTTTATAATGAAAGGAAAAAATTTTTTGCAGTAAAATATTTTCTACAAATAAAAAGTAACTCGATGCCAGGGCCGTCTTAACAATTTTCAGGGCCCTGGGCTGGAGTAATTTGGCGCCGCATCAAGATCGCAACTAGCCTGACGAAAATACAAATCACCTTACGCCACCACTGACATGATTAATTTTAACACTTGCATTATAAAAATATGAATTATTATAAATACTTATTTAAAACAAAATAAAACAAATGAAAATTAAAATAAAATCAGTATAGTAACTTTTTAGCCCCTTTAGATCAATGGAACACCAGAGCTACAGGCCAGTGAATAAAATAGCCGTATTCAAAGCTTTTTTTCTTATCATTCAATTGTATTCAGTTTAGTTTTATTAACGCCCATCATTGAATCTATAAGAAGGCTGTTTAGAGACGGAAATATTTAATTTCAACTGTGAGCAACGGCAAAGTGTGCGCAAGATTCGGAACCGCGCTCTCCAAACTTCCACGCAATTCCAACTTGAAAAGATTTATATAGAAGATTTAGCACTACCCTGGCCCATTCAAACGGCGGGTATCGGATCTCGAATGCACGATGCTCTGATCCTTAAGTGGGTATCTTGATACCAGATGAATGAACGAAAAGGGTATTAGTTATTTTAAAAGTAGCGGAGAGAATTGAAAGTGCGCCAGGATTGTACCAGCATCTTATAACTTCAATTCTTTTAAATCTTTCGGTCGTAAAATAGGCAATTTTTCATATAAGAATTTAAATTGGCTGTTTGAAGTCATTTTTAAGCGAAAGGTTTATGTGGTTACATTTAGAGAACAAGTATTTAGATTTAGGCATCAGCAAACTATTATTTTTACAGAAGACAAAAAACCTTTGCGTTGAAAAACATGTTATTATATCCTCAGATAGGGCATTTCTTAAGCTACAATTTTAAACAGTCATTTTATGAAATTTTTTTAAAATTAAGGTTCGAATGAGTGATGGCTAGAGTACGAGAAAAACTAAGGATGTAAAACAAAAGCATCATGGTATGCAAAGAGTTTCTAAATGGAGAAAATTATTCCTAGGCACTATAAAATCAAACCTCTCCTAACATTCGGTGCCTTCTTGATTCTGGTGACTCAACTTGACGAATTAAACTACCAGTTAGACATACATATCTACTTTATTGAAGTAAAAAATCAGACATGACAACTGTTTTCATTTCCCTGCTTGTTTTTTTTTTTTTTTGAAAATTATTTCTGTCATAATTATTTTATTTTAACTATGGATTGATTATATTAAATAAAAGATTCTTCTATTTTCCTCAACGCATTTCTGTCCTTGTCCTTTATTTCACTTACCTGTATGAAAATCTATTCATTAAAATGCATTTTGCTTGAACTACTTGAATCTAAATAACTGAAAAATAGTAGGAAAGCTCAAATCAATTTTCAATTTATATGTTTTCTCGCATCCTTCTGAAAAAGTCTAATTTCTTGTTAATGAAATTCACATATATCTTCCGATCAGTATGTTTATTAGAAAAGTTGTGAGAATGAAACCTGAAGCCATAACTTTCTGCGCAGAATTAAGATTAATTTACGTTCTTAGCATAAGCAGTTTCAATTCCAGAGCTAAAAGCCTCTAATATTTTTTAAAAAAATATAACTGTTTCTTAATACTTTAGGGCTAATGAGGTAAGTCTTAAACTTATCCAGTCAAGTTGAACTTGTGCAATCTCAATTTTACACCAAATGGGCAACTTGTTATGGGTTGCCGCAAAAGAAATTTTTTTAGCTATTACTTGCGATCCTCGTAATAAGCAGACTTTTTGATGTATTTTTTTCTTATTTTCAGTTTTTTTACTTGTGTTTTGTTCTCTGTTAGAGTGCAGTATCAGAAATTTCAAAGGAAACGACGTCAGCAGTGGGATTATAGAAATCCTCCATTTTGAAATAAAAAAATGCACGAATTTTTCAGATGTTTTATAAGCTTAAAGTGTGAGGGATTGTGATGTGTTTGATTCGGCTTGTTTCTATAAAAAATACAGATTGACAGCAAAAAGAAAGAAAGCAATTATAACCTCTTGACCGAATCTTTACATTGCTAGGAATCTGCAATGTTGCTTTCATGCCATGTTTGTCTTATGGTAGAAAAGAGGGCTTACAGAGATTTGTAATGGAATAGAAGCCAATGACTTCGGAACTTGGGCACCATTTGGTGACAAAATGAAGGTTCTAGAAAGCACTAGAATCATGTTCCGATCTCTATAAGAAGCATAGTTGTGGTGATTTTTCCACAGAATTCAATAAAGGAAGATGCGTGAAATGAGGAATTACCTTTGGAAAAATCTCTTTGATGTTTCTTCTCAGTGCGAGTTTCCTTCGCTATTAGGCGCTGGGCGCTATTGACTGTGTTGTTTCTGTTATTATTAGTGCTTTGTTGTCTGCTCTTGCTGCTTTTCTTGTTCCGTGTGCTTCATGTTTCTTATTCGTGAATAAAACGTCGTTCTCCAACATCCTGCCTGTTGATCTACTTTCATCGTACTCCCAACATACGATATTCGTAACAATATCATGTTAATGGTTTAGGCTTGATTAGTTTGTGTTGTCTTGATCTGGCCTTATTGCATCAGCGAATGTATTCAGCGTACATTGCCTTTGGAATTATGCAATTCACAAAAAAATTGTCAGCTTAAAATCATTATCTATTTTGCCGTCTGTGTTTTATAATACTGTTTCACCTTTGTTTCGAACGCAAGTATAAAGTTCATAAAATAATATTTACATAGCACAAAATTCGAAACCTGTACTGATTATTTTGATTTAAAGGTTATACTGTCAAAGACGGCTCCACAGTTGAAGAGATTACTAAGTATTTCAATAGTATTCAAAATTGTATTGCCTCATCCGTTTGTGTAGTAAATTTTGGAAAATGTATTAAAAAAATATATATAAAATTTGTATCACAGAAAATCTAATCGTTTGAATCTTAAGTTTGTGTGAACATAGAAATTTGTGCTATAATATGCATAGAAGTTATTGAGGAAAAATGTTAATATTTCGAATAATACACTCTGTCCCAAAAGTTTATAGAATCTTATATTTTTCCTATATTTTTTGTTGTATATGATGTATTTCGATGAAACTTACTGTATAGATATGTTATGTCTATTATATTGAAGAAACAGCAGTTCTACCCCTTATATTTAATTTGTATGATTATCGTGTATTAACTCGTAAGACGACATATGAGCCAAAACCTCTTTCGGGAAGACTACGTGTGACGGATATTCGCAGTGATAGAAGGATACAAAGAATGGCTTCCAGTCAGAAAATGTCGTTTCAGGAAATTACTAGGACTTCCCGGTTGCAAATCTCCAAGAACACTGTTCATAGACGAATTATAGAATCTGGTTATATGATCCACGCAAAAATGGCTCGCAGATTACCACTCTCAAATCTTCACATTAGTAAGAGATTATAATAGGCTCGTAATCATAAGTCATATGGCGATAAATGGACGGTTATCCTTTTTAGTGAAGAAAAAAATGGAATCTCGATGGGCCTGACGGGAATATAAAATATTGGCATGATTTACGAAAGAGCCGAGGAGCTTTTCCATTAGGCAAAGTGGTGGTGGATCTGTGACGGTGTGGGTGGCTTTCGGCTTCAACGGTCAAGTGGGTTTTGCCTTTTTAGATGGGCGACAGAATTCTCCTAAATACATAGAAACACTAGAAAATCATCTTATGCCATTTGCAGAAAACATAGGAGGACAAAATTGGAAATATCAGCATGATAATGCTCCCACCCATACCTCCAGTTCTACGAAAAATTATTTAAACTCGAAAAATGTTACTGTTCTTGAGTGGCCACCGATGAGCCCTGATCTAAACCCAATTGAGAATGTGTGGGGCATTATGTCTCGGAAGGTATATGAGAATGGAGGGAAATTTTATTCAGTGAATGCCTTGAAGACATCCATTGAAAGTGCATGGTACAACTTGGAACCAGAGATATTACAAACCTCAATTATGTCGATGGAAAAACTTGTATACGATGTCTTACTGAAAAATGGAAAGACTTTAAACTATTAAGAACATTGTATTGAGTACCTTTTGTTGAAAAGTCATATATTCTATAAACTTTTGGGACACCTAATATTTCCATTTTGTTATATAATTGAAATACAAATTGTTATTTTTTCTAATTATTTCGTTGAATGCAAGTCGCATATGTTTTGAATAAACATATTTGTAATTGGTGTTTGCATGCCTTTCCGTTTTGTTAAAACATATATTTTTCTGGAGTCTATAAACTTTTGGGACAGAGTGTATATAACTAATTTACCGAGCGAGGCGGTTTCCGTTTTAACTCGACCATTCAACGTTTCGACTGTCTGTTCATTCAATTTTAAGCAGTTAAGACTAAGCGCTTTGTTCCATTTTCTTCGTATTTAGCAGAAATGTTTCTTAAAGCAATAGAAAACGATGTATATGTAAGGATTTTAAATTTTTAATTCGTTTCAAGATTGTGATCGTTTTTTCATTCCAATGTTTTGGCTAGTTAATGGCAAGTTTGGCTAGATTAAAAAATTTGAATAAGTTTTGTAATGATTATGATATTTATTTGAGATATTTATTTTTAATTTTGTTAATACTGTTAAAGGCAGAGATTTAATTGTAATTTTGTGAATATTGACAAAATCATTGAATTGTGTAAATAATTCGCATTAAAACAATAGCAAAAACTTGAAGGACTCCAACAAAAAGCAGATATTAGTTCTTTTTTTACGCGATTTCTACTGTTTACAGAACTACTAGTTAAAAATCCATTTATGATTTTGAAAACCAATTCCTTAGTGAGAATCTACTACACGAGATGTAACTGTGGGCTAAATTAAGAATCTCCAGGTGCTACGGTATGTTCTGCAGATCCGTTTCAACGAGTTTTGCCACCTGTATCACATAATATACAGAAAGTTTGGCAGCAGAGCAATATTATCATGTTAAAATGTTTCGTATTTCTTAAGTCTTTAGAGGGTCTTTTATTCACAGCTGATTTTACAGCTAAGTTTACATGCACATGGCTATAATATCTGAGCATTCTTCTGAGCAGATAAAAAATATTCTTTGTTCTGTAATGTACGGTTGGTTGGTTGGTTTTGGTTTAAAAGTTTTTGATTTTTTTAAAAAATTAGGGTTTTCTTTACAACCGGCATATATCTGTTGCATATACGAATTTTTAAGGTTGGGTAAAAAATACTCTTAATTTTTATGTTTTTTAATTCAGTAGTTTCGTTGGTTTTTTTATTCCTTTTTGTATCTTTCATTGTGTTTATAAGTTATGTTTCTGTACTATGCAAGTGATGCCATGCTGATATATTGAAACTATTCATATAAAATGCATTCCGCAATAATAATAAATTTTTTATGATATGATTATGGCCTTTGATAAATATCAGTATTCTTTTTCGAAATATTGTGTCATGGAAACTTTTTCTATACAGGGTGATTCAAAACTGTATGGACAAACTTCTAGGAGGAGTGGGGTACACATAGACGACTTGGAATCACATAGCAATGCATGTTCGTAAATGCAATCCTGACGAGATAGGGGTTGTTAGGGGCCGTCGCAGGAAAACGGTCGACATCAATCCTCAGAGGTGTTTGGATGGAAAATAGGAATTTATTGTGATCGCAAATTGACATTTAAAGACCAAAGGGTAAAATAAGTGATGACTTTCCTGATAATGAAGTTGCACGAAGTTTTCACGCTGCGTGCCTTTTTCTTACCATCTACACTTTTGCACGTTTGAGGTCTTGTCATTATTGGCTTGTCATTCCTGCATCCTCCAGCTTATCAGAGGTAGTAGGGGCGTTTCGAAATGGCGTATCTTCGTGGCTACCGCGATTGTCCGATGGATTCCCGACGTATATCTAAACGTCACAGATTCCATGCGGTGCCCACGTTACGAAACTTCGGGCTACTTCATTATCAGGAAAGTCATCACTTATTTTACCCTTTGGTCTTTAAATGTCAATTTGCGATCACAATAAATTCCTATTTTCCATCCTAACACCTCTGTGGGTGGCTGTCGACGGTTTTCCTGCGACAGCCCCTAACAACCCCTCTGTCTCGTTACTATTGCATTTCCGACCCTGCATTTGTATGTGATTGCCAAACTTCTAGGTGTACACCACTCCTCTTAGAAGTTTTTCCTCCAGTTTTGAATAACTCTGCATATACAAAAAGAGCAAACGAAATAGCGGAACACAATATTTCATCTGTTCAAGAAGAAGAGTTCAGATATAATTGCCATTTGCCTGTAGTCATAATTGTAAAATTAACTCTGAATAAAAGTTCTTATAAAGACGCAAGAAATACGAGTCATTTAACCTCTTAACTGGTTTGTTTTCTCAACTGTCTAATTAGATAACACCTTCTATTTTCATCAAGATTGGTTTTTACACATGAGTAAAATCGGCTGAGAATAAAAGACACTTTAAAGATTTAAGTAATTCGAGTCATTTAAGCATGATACAGTAGAAAACCGCTTATCTGGAATAGATGTGACCTGACTCTGTCCGGATCACCAAAATCCGGCTGAAATGATATTTGACTTAAAATGCACATAATACAAGTTTCAGATGAGCAAAATTAAAAAATCGATATTTTTTCTTTATAAATACTTATGATTTTTCCTACAGCTTAATTTTAGTTTTTAAACAAATGGATACATAGACCTAAGTTTATAATCTAAGAACTGATGTTCGATGAAGAAACCAAAACCTTTTTGGACATGAGTAAAATGCATTCTTTGATTACATAAATAATTATTTTAAAATATCATCCGGATTAAACAGATGTCCGGATAAGCGGGATTCAGAATAGCGGGACTCTTCTATATTAGTTTTCGTCTGCCATCTTCTCTGTAAATTATGTGACAAATGTTGCAAAACTCGTTGAAAAGACTCTACAGGGCTGACCGTTGGATCTAAAAATTCCAAATTTGTCCCGCAGTAACTACTCGGGTTGTAGGTTCACACGAAGAAAGAAGTTTCCAAAATTAGATTTGGATTTTTTATGGTTTAATTATTAATGGAAATATTAACATTTTCGTCCAATAAATTCAGAGCATGTTATACCACAAAAAAGTCTTTTTACAGCACTTCAAAATTAAAAAGATTGGGTTTTTTTGTTAGACCAATTTTATTTTCTTTAATGTTGTTTAATTTTTCAAAATTTTTTAAAAGCCGGATGATCCAATATATTTTACCATTCATTCGCTATTGTAATGTTCAATTTTGGAACCGTTTTTCACAATAAAACCTTTAATTCCAAATAGAAAGAGAGTAAAGATATATTTCAAAATTATTGCATTTGCAAGATTGAAAAGCAGGTTTATGTTTCAATTTGAATGGAAGTGTATCACATTTTTTAAAAAGTTAATAATATTTTGCGAATTTTATACGTGCTTTCCAAACAACGGCGAAACAGTGTTTTAAAACACAGACGATAAAATAAATAACACTGTTACGAAAATTGTTTGGTGGGTGTACTGTGAAAGCTTTCCAACAATCTGGATAATGGAAAATGATGCTTTCTTCCACGAATATTCCAGTATCCTAGAATCACAGGTAACGCGGAAAACAGCACTTGAACAAATTAGCAACAAAAGCTCTCTGCAAATCACTAATAATAACAGAAAATATCGACAGTGCGTCCTAAAAGAGCGTTGCATTCTTTAAAGTGTCGGTGAGATCATAGATTTTGATCATTCATAAATATCAAATTACAACCAATTTGTATTTACCACCCTGAATATAAGAATCCAAGCTTTAAATGAAGCCTGCAGTTGAGAAATTGTCTCATTCAATTTGGAGGTAATTCTGAAACCTTAAATAGAAATTGTTTGTCTTACAATAGTAGTACAATTTTTATAAACATATTATATTATATACATCGAAATGTTTCGGTTCATATGCGTCTTTTAATGAATAATCTATTTTTAGAAAATAAACACAGATGTTGATGATTCTAAATCAATTGTATTGAAGCAATGTTAGTTATGTACTCTGTAAGAAAACTATCAAACTTTAAAATCAACCTCATACCGGCGTTATCTCTAGAATTCATAAGTCGTTTTCATAAGAGCACATGGGGTCACAAGGGAAAAGGGTGGAAAATACAGAGGATTTCTCTGTAAGTGAATTTATTCAAAGAAAAAGATTCACCAGATAACGTGTACAACACAAGTTAAATGCGATACAAATTTACAAGAACATTGACAAAATAGTTAGGTTTGAATAACGTTATTTATAGAGTTGGTGGATGCATTCATATCCAAACCATGGATAAATTTTTATAGATTGACTTCGGTTTCAAAATTTTTGTAGCTTCAATCGCTGTTAAGAAAATTAATTATTTTCAAGGTTAAGCTCTTCCAAGCAATTTTTTACGTCTTTTGTTGTTAGTGAATTGATCTATTTTGTTTCTTCGAACCTCAATTTATTTATTGAACTCTCTCTTTTGTGTAGTCCATATCTTGCTGAATGTTAAAGTATAAGGGGTTTATTTTGTTTCCGAATTACTTCAGTTGATGCTTTCGTAGATTTCTATGACTTGCGATAATTTTTCTTGACATGATATTGAGATTCGTTTCAGTATTAAAGAACTAGTTAAATTATTTTTTATTTCACTCCCCATTTCTATCATACTAGAAATGCGAGGATTATCAGCTAGTTCACGGTTAATGCTGAAATGAAGTTTAATCCCGTTTATAATATTCTGTCTAACCTGAAGGTGTTTAACAATTTAAAACACCGAACCTCTGAGAAAAATAAAGAAATCCGCAAGGAATGTAAAAGTTGTGCATATTAAATCACAAAATCATTAAACATCACATTAAGAATTTAATAGTTATAGACATTAAACCCGAATGTAATACCGAATTTTTGTGAGCAACTCAACAAAGGAAATGCTACGTCTTTATTTGTTCTGAAGGCATGACAGGCAATGATTTCGCTTCAGAATTCACGGACAATTAGTTGAATGATATTAGATCAGGAGTGAAATTTAGGCAGAATGCACAGAAATGCCTTTCCGGCACTGCTTTTCTTCAAGAAATATAGATAACAAAAAATTGAGAAAACTTCCTTAAAACAGCCCGATTTTGGCCACTCAGATTCAAAAGTTCCGGTATTCCTTTTACAGCGTCCTAGCACTGCTTATTTTGCGACTACACCATTGCTCTGCATTCAACATTTGTTTCTTTCTCGCATAAGATATGCAAATAATAAGAACTTTAATTGTTAAAACAATCGACAACGAGATTTTGATGTATTTTCTTGTTTCAGTTCTTCCCAAGGGAAAAAATGGGATTATGACGGTCTGTCAGTAAGCACGATAACTCAAAAACACAACAGGCTAGAAAGGAAAATTTCATATGCTGTCTTTGCACTGAAATTATAGGGCTATATTCATTTATTTACTTATTACCCAAGCCAGTGGCGGATTTTGGGAATATGAGGCCACAGGCGCAAAATTGTTTTGAGGCCCTTCTCCCCAATGTCGCAAATTCGGCGTCGGCTTAGCACTGCAATATACATCAAATAGATTTTGAGGCCCCCTTAAGGTCTCGAAGTGCGAGGCGAGCACCTCTAACACCTGTACGAAAAACCGCCCCTAACACAATCATCTTAGACATGCGCAACATCACAACAGATCAATTAGTTGCAGCTGCCGAACACTGTTGCACACTACCAATTGTTGCTTTTTCAACATGTTGGGATATATTGTACAATGTCTTATTTTTCACAGCCTCATTCTCATCTGTATTCTATGTAGAACATGTTCGAGATCCATTGATAGTTGGTTGAATACGACTGTTGTCAGTATCAAACGCAAGCGTAGGCTACTTAAATTCGTAATTAGTTTGCAGCACAATTGCAAATCAGTTTCATTCAATTATTGTTTTCACTGAAAATCATTCGCCGTGCCATCTCTTCCTCTAATGATCATTTATGGAACATTTTGACGTCCTTCATTTCCCCATATTCTGAAATGCATACTATGCCGATTTGGCATTCTTATGACAGTTTCTCTTTTTCCCCTCCAGAGTGCTTTGAATAAGGATAATTTAATACTCACTGCCCAGGTTATAAGGCAATTCAACGCTAAAGAGGTACAGTATGTTTCAACTCTTGTACAGTTACGAAAACGGCGTATCAATTGAACTGGGTTAACTACCATCTTCATCAAACTTCTCGGCATATTTAAAAACCTAGAGATTATTAAGTCAGTACATAAAATATTGTTGCTACCTTCTAGAACACAAGCTTAGTATGTCTCGCTTTATTCATGTACTTAGAAATCACTATAGGCAGTAAAAATATTCAATGAGTAGAGAATAAATAGTTACTTTATTTTAAAAACGAAAGAATAAATACTGTCGACTCCTTTTGCCATCAGCTTAGCTCCTAGAACATAAGCTGTATGTGTCTCACGTTAAGATAAGCACGCTGGCCAGTTGAGTGAAAAGAGAATAAATAGTTCTCTTTTTTTTTGCTACTAATCTTCTTTCTTTCAACCTGTAGGAAAGCTTAGTAAATTGAAAGCGGTAAATTTTGAGCAGTGGAGCGAAAATTATTTGGGGAGCGCGCGCTGCCGATTCATTAATGGCGAGTACGGACTTGGAATCCTGTTTTGTCCCGGACAAGGAAAAGGCGTGTCCGGGACTGCGACTCAGGCCGGATGGGCCGCCCTGTCAATAGCACTTCCTTTGAGACAGATTGCTGCGCTCGCGCTCCCATTTTTCTGTTCCCAACTTCTATCCAAACTCTCCACTCTCCAGACTTTTTTTCCCCCTACCATTGCGTTTTTGAAAATGGCTCAAGAGGTAAAAGTTGAGAGGAAAAAGTTTTAGTTTTGGAAAAGCATTTTCCAGGAGAACTCAACTCTTTTCGCCATCAGCTCAGTGCATAAAAGACTCAGTTTACCCATAGGTAATATTTTTTTAAATGAGTTTCTTTCTGAAAAAATTCTCCTCCCTTCCCTATTCGCGGGTACAAAATTAACATTTAGAGAGAAAGAGAAGAAAGGAATTCAACGTTTTGTATTGCCTTTGTGTGTCTTTGTTGATCTGTTCCTTTGTCAGCCACAGGATATAAAGAACACTATTAGATCAAATTTTAACCAGAAAAATTTGTGAAATCCATTGACTACATCTTTAGATTCAAAATAAACATTTTTTAACTCTTCAATTCTTGGTACAAAATACCTAATTATTTCATACAGAAAATTTTAATTAATTTTATTTAATTCTTATTTCTTTATTAAATTCTGCTGCATTATGATGAGATCATCATAATGAACAGTTAAAAAGAAAGAAAAATGAGTTTTACGAGGAAGAAAAAATGCTTTGTTGACGTTCTTCATTTGCCCTCCGAGCAAATTTTAACTAGGATGATTTACAAAATCCATTAAGCAATTAACAATCTCCAAACCAAAAAGCAAACAACCGCTTTAAACAAAAATTTTACAGCAAAACTTGAAATTGGATGCAGTTCTTAATGCGAGTAAATTTTGCATCCTATCATCAAATATTTCTTCTTTCACCCATTATATCACATTTTATTAATATTTTAAAAACATTATGTTTTACAGGTATTTAGCATTGAATTATAATAAGAACTAATTTACTCTATTTCTATCATCAACTTTCGTTACTTGAATCGTTCACTTTTTGTTTGAATATTATTTTAAGTTCAAAAGAGTCATCTTTTATTTTAAAATTTGGTTTAATACTATTTATCCAAAGTGTTATAGAGAATTTTTATCCCATACTTTATTTCAGTTCTCTTATTTGCTCATTAAATGTAATTATTTGTATTGATTATTTGATTGATACCAATTAAATATTCTTATGGAATAAGACATTTCCTATAATAATATATATAAACATGTACTTGCATATCTGTTGTCATCAAAATTGAAAACTTAAAGTGTTTTATATAATTTCAAAATCGAAATTATTTATACTCTTTTATAATATCAATAAGTAAATCCAAAATAACTAGTTACTGCCTCTCCCTTACAATGTTTTTCGTTTAAAATACCATTGTGATTTGGCCAAACCTTTAACATGAATTGAAGATACACGTCCTTTGATTAAATTGTATGCATTTTTAAAATTAATTTGGGCTTTAACTTTAGTTTTACAAGCCTCTCTGCATTTTAGAGGTTTTTTTTAATCATATGCTTTGTGTACCATAGTCATAAAATGGCTCTTGCACCAATAAACACAAAGAAACAACAACTGACCTCTCCCTTAAAATTATTTGAAATGCTCATTGAAACTAATAGCACAAAATATTTCATTTGTCTGAAGTGACCATGGACAAGCAATATCCGATTATGTCTTCCCGTTTTTTGTCACTCATGAAAAAGCATATTTCTTTGATCTATTCATATCTCATCTCAGAAAGACTCGATGGAAATCGAACTTTGAAGTTTGAGAAAAAAAATTTTTCCTCTAACTTCTCTTCCCAAATGATGCGAATATCGGAATGGTCCTTACCACACCATATTTGCAAATACTACCATTTTCTAATTGAGCGTTTAAAGTTGATCTAAAATTTGAATACAAAATATGCGTCTTAGTTGTTTCGAAGGTAACACTTGTGAATAAACACACAAAATAATATTTACAGGTTGACAATGATTGAGCTATATGAAAAAAACCTTGATAACTTTTGAACCGTTGGTGAGATTCAGTTAAAACTTGGCGGTTGAATGCAGGGCATGTTGGGAATATTTTTTAGCATGCGAACTCTTATTGTTGTTGTTGTTCATTTTTCGTTGAAAATGTCGAAATACAGCGTTCCTCAGCGTGTATCGATCGTCAAGGCCTACTATTCGAGCAATAACAGCCCGATTGCCGCTCAAAGGAAATTTGCGACCGAGTACAAGCTGAAGACAATCGGTCCAAGTGTTATAACAATAAAAAATGTGATTGAAAAGAGAGTTCAAGAGAACTGCTAGTGTCGATGTCTCGATACGTCATCGATTTTTGCAGAATTTTGCTCTTCGTCTGAGCCACGTCATAGCCATTGGTGGCAAGCATATCGAACATGTCATAAACTAAATCCGAATATCTGTAGTTACTTTTAAAGTTTGAATAAAATTTTTGAACTCAGTAGTTTTTGAAAATTTTATTTTTTATTTCATATAGCTCAATAATTGTCACCCTGTAATTGATATTACTTATACCATTTATTAGAAACGGGAAAGCCTTTGGTAAGGAACTGTCACAGTTTAAGAAAAAAGGAGAATAAATGAAGAAAAGATATTTTATGTAAATTCATGTCCTACACACTCAACTTTTTAATGCAAATTCTATTTCTGTTCATTTCTTTGGTTTATGCCTTTTTGAAGGCTTTTAATTAACTTGTTTCATGTGTGTAAAGATGGAATTCTGTACTCGATTTTTAACTCATTTCTTTATGTATTAGATTTCTGGACTTTTGTACAGTTATTTATTTGTTCCAGGTGATAACAAAATATTTTAATGTTTTTTGAACTCAACTCGTTTTGAACTAATTTAACTCATTATTGGTTTCCTAGAGATGATGTCATCTATAAGTTTGCGAAATATTAATTTTTAGACCTATAATATTTATAGTCGTAAATTGTGAAATATATTAAAGTAGGAAAATAATAAAAATAAAAAGTTTTTTAAACACGCTTTTCTTAGTGTAGCGGAAAGTAGGAAACATTATTTTTCATCGGAAATAAAGCAATATTATAAAGAAATTAAGACACAATGAATATCATAAGAAAGAACTTCATGGACATTCATTAAAAGCTGAAATAAATCATCAATGTAGCTCAAATTTTAAATTACTTAAAGTACTTCGATCAGAATCTCACAACTCCATAGTTTTATTTCGACATTTATATTTTTGATAAATAATTAAGGTGCTAAAATTAACTAAATTAACTAAAATTGGTATCTTGGAGTATTTTGTGATGAGGAATTTATTAATGTCATCAAAAATAGGAGTTGCCATTGAAAATTTTGAAATTAGTGCAATTTTAAATATGTAAATGACCCCTTATGAAATTTTTAACCCTAAAATCCTTTAGTATACATTATTTCCTTAAAATTTATACCTTTTGTTTCAATATACGATGAAGGATGACAGAATAATTATGAGGTGGTTTGATTTTTTGTTCTTTTTCTTCTTCTTCTTCTTCTTTTTCTTTTTTCCGCGACTGCACAAACTTAAAATTATTATAAGAAGATAAAAGCTAAAATATTTATTCTTGGAATAATACTATTACCAATACGAACTAGGATATTTAATATTATGGTGGAATATTATATATATATATATATTATATAGAATTATACTATTATTTGTAGAATATTAATAGAAGGTAATTTTTTTTCAAGCTGAAAACATGACACATCTGTGTTTAAAATGTATGGCTTTTTGCCTTTTGTTAGACGATACTACGTCCTGGTTACTTGATGTTTGACGTAAATATGAGATTGCTGTTTGAACACTCTCTTGATCCAGGAGAGAAAAATAATCCTATAATCCTAACTTGAATGAGTTGTGGGTTTTAGGACCATAAGTTGAGCTTGTCCTAATTTTTTTTCTGGTTAATTATTAACCTATTCTATTTAATGCCATGATTAAACTTTTGGATTTAATTGTACGCGCCAAATTTTGTGTAATTATCGTGTTTCTTTGCTAAAAGTTAGTATTTCTATCAAGAAAGAATTTCAGAAAATAAGTTATTATGAATTATTATTTTTTTATATATGATTATTGAAGGTACGTGCGGGTTGAATATCCGTCTGGCAATTGAAATTGGCGCTAATATTGCATAACTATTTCTAGAGAAATATAAATTGCTTACCTTATTATTTACGTTTTTGCATTGGTATTTTTAATGTCTGATATTTATTGGTACTGGTAATTATGAGTGTCACGAATTAGAATTGTAAAATTAGATAACCCATAGCAATGAGTTGTTATTTAGGAATGGATATACTATATGTGTGCCATATCCGGTGAGAATTGATCAAACTGATCATGGTAATTATGAAACATGGAATTTAATCAAACTGATTTTTCTGAATCCCAAATATATTTTTGTAATAAAGTTTTTCTGTACATTGATCAAACTGATTGTAGTAAATATAAAAAATATGACATTTAATCTGAATGACTGATTTATATCTCTGTATACTAAATATATTCTCGATGGAAATTTTTCGGTATTTTTGTCAAACTGATCATAAAAATAATGGGACATATGGAATTTATCAAATTGATTTACGTATATTACCAAATGATTTTTTTTCTCTTGATAAAGGTGTTCATGATAATTATGGAGAGAGAGGACATAAAGTATTTAAATCAAACTGATTTAATACTATTTTAATGAAAACTAGCTGTGTTTTATGTGATATTTATGTGTGCAATCCCTTACCAGAAATCACACTACAGAGTAAACATACTCTACCGTGATGTAGTCGCAAAATAAGCAGTGCCAGGACGTTCTAATTTTTCGGTATTTTGGTCAAACTGATCATAAAAATAATAGGACATATGGAATTTATCAAGTTGATTTACGTATATTACCAAATGATTTTTTTTTCTCTTGATAAAGGTGTTCATGTTAATTATGGAGAGAGAGGACATAAAGTATTTAAATCAAACTGATTTAATACTATTTTAATGAAAACTAACTGTGTTTTATGTGATATTTATGTATGCAATCCCTTACCAGAAATCACACTACAGAGTAAACATACTCTACAGTGGTGTAGTCGCAAAATAAGCAGTGCCGGAACGTTCTAACCTGGGTGACAAAAATCCGCTGTTTTAAGGACGTTTTCACATTTTTTTATTTATTTCTCATAAAATGAAAAGCAGTGCAGGAACGGCGTTTCAGCTCCACTACACCCCTGGACTTCAGATTGTGATTATATTTAACGAGTAAATTTCTTATTTAGCTAATTGAATTGTTTGTTTTGTATTAAATCACAGTGTGTTTCTTTGATACGGAATTGATACCAAAGTGTTAATAACGGTGAAAAATTGTAGGTCAAGATTGGACAAATCATATAGTTAACTGAAACCTTCGCAGATGCTTTACCGATGCGTTCCAGATGTGCAAATGGACACTGGTGGTCAAATGACCGGATGTGGTTAGTGACGCTCTATGACAGTGGCGGCTTTTGACTATATGAGGCCATAGGCGCAAAATTATTTTGAGGCCCTTTCACAGGAAAACTCTATTGATGACAAAAACGTAACGTAAAATAAACTTATTTGTTCTTAATTTTACGTTTCTTATATTCCTAATATCTATCAAATTTTTTGTCATTTCTAACATTATTTAGGATCTCTAACGTTTGGTTCTCTCACTTTTATCTTAAAATGTGCCAGAGACTTCAGGGCCCTCCAAAGTTTGCGGGGCCATGGGTACCCTAATTTTCTATTTGATAATCAAACCTAGAACCGGGTATGACAATAAACATTTCTTCTAAAGAAAACCCGCTTTTGCAGGTTTCTACAAAATTAACAGGCCCTTTCATCCTGGGTACAATGGAGTATCACTAAGACATTACCATCTTCTCAACTCATTCTATAGAACACAAACACACGTCTCAATTTTTCAGTAATGATGAGCATATGCCGGTAAGAACCCCCCCCCAACGTCTCCCCCTCTGGCTGCTTTTATTCGTTTATTTATTTTTTAAAGAAAAAAGAAAGAGGGTAATATTTTCTGTGAGGAATGCTTTACCTTGAAACAAGGCTTCAATATCGGTTTAGCACTGTGATGTATGACAAATAGATTTTGAGGCCCCTTAGAGTCTAGAGGTACGAGGCAACCGCCTCTAGCGCCTGTGCGGAAAACCGCCACTGACCCAAGCTGACCCACTCACCCATAAGGTATGGAGGGTTTCAAAGGCCGGCGGACAAGAATCAAAGATAAATGTTACATTATACAAACATTAAAAGTTTTCAAACAAAAATACAATCCTAATAATAATAATATATATATAATACATTAAATAGAGAAATATTTATATCTCTATTTAATGTGAAATAATTGCATCAAACACGGACTATTCGTGGGGGAACCACAACAACAACACAAAACTCAGAAAGTATTTAATCTAACGATGAAATTTTAATTTACGATTTAAAAAATTTATAAGTTTCAAAAGAAATCTTTTCGGAAGGAATCGGTCTCAAGGGAACGTTTCGAAATGCATACTGGATTCTATTCACAATCCCATTAAGCTTAAAACTGAACAAGCCACATTGCGCATGCATTTGAAAACCTCAAAGAAAATATTCTCCCGCGTTTTGTTTATTTTCTGAATATTTTCCTTCATTTGCTTTATTCGGGATTTTTTTTCACTCGCTTAATATTCTTTACTTATATTATATTATCTCAATATTCTTTACTTACCCTCAATTTATCTTTACTTACCCTCAATTTATCTTTACTTATTTTATTTTTCCTTTCGTTTACTCTTACAAATTTGAGAATTATTTTAATCAACGCAAACCTGAATGAAAATTTCCTCTATATCTATTCCCTTGTGTGCTGCCGCCAGAATGAAGGGTTTGATTTCAAGAGATTCTGTTAAAGCCTTCGTTTTCTTTCAATGCTTTCGGAAAACTTCTTGTTTCTCTCTGAGGTTTTTTGTGTGTTCAAACAATTTCAAAGATTTTATTTCTAAATGCGATTTTTTAATGATGTATAAAAAGATATTTTTCTTGTTGCATTCAATTTTTATTATCATCTTTCACATATGTCATGAAAGCGAAAAATAAAAAAAAAATTGTGATTTTGTTCTTCAAAAATCATCTTCTGCTACTGTTCTCGCCATTGTCTTCAAACTCCATTTCTAAAAGCAATTTCTGTCAATTGTATTCTGGATTTATTCTTATTATTTTTTGAATATCAAGCTTAAGGAGAAAAAAATTAATTTAGCAAGGAAGAATTTTATTCCATAATGGTTTAGAATTTGAAAAGTCTGAACGTAATATTCATTCTTATATTGCGTGTAAATTTTATTATCTTGAGCAAAACGATAAAAGCCAAAGTAATCAATTACAGCTAGTAACTTCAGTAACTTTTGTTAACAAAATTAAATAGTAACTACAAGTATATTCTCTTTTTTGAAATATTGATTTTAAATTACCAACTCCCTCAATGTTTTACGAGAGATGCTTTTGAATTTCAATTAATTAACTAACATTGCTTAATCTCAAAACCGTAATTTATTTGTCAATTATTTTGCGTTTTATACTTTATCTTGTAGATTCTTTTCTTTTAAGAAAGTAACTTACAGGGAGCAACTTTGAAGCGGTCACCCCTCTTGCGACGCTACGTACTCTTATAAAAATGACTTGCACCATTCAAGAGATAACATTAGTATGATACTGATTTGAAAGACTGACCATATTCTTAAGAAATAATTTAGTAGATATTGCTTGAATAGATTGGTCTTAGAATCATTCATAACAATAATCATTTTCGAAATATAATTTCTAGATGAAAGGAGGTATAGAAAATCAAACATTTAGAAATACTTCATATGTTCATAAACATTTTACCACTATTTTAATACAATTATTTTCTATATAAAATATTTTAAAATATGAGAAGTTACCACCGCGGATTTCAGTCGAGATTCTATTATTAAAAGTTTAGACTTATATGCCCAGGCTGGTAAACATAAATTAGTACCAACTTTTGATTTGGATGAATTTTCAAATCTGTGTTCCTCACTGACCCTTTAAATTGTTCTAGAACATTTTCGGACGCACTCGAGATATTTTCTGCTATTATTAGGGTTTACTGTCAGGTTCTGTTGCTAATTTTTATGTGCTTTTTCATTTTACTTGTGCCTCGAGTTATCTGTAATATTCGTTAAATATTGAGTCGCTTTCCTCTATCCAGCTTGTTTGTCTGATTTTAGCCTTTCACCCACGAGATGCATTTCGTAACAATGTTTTTTATTTTATCATCTGCGTTTTAGAATATTGTTCCAACGTCGTTCGAAATCAAGTTTACGAATCTACAATAATTATATTAACATGGTATAAAACGAAATGTCTTTCCATCAAAATTGAAACATAATTAAAAAAATTAAGTCTTATAAATGAAATATTTTTGTATACACCTTGACTGATTTTTTGAATTAAAGTATGTATTTTGAAAAACGTATCCATAATTGAACATATTACTAAATATTTAAATAAGGAATGATTGCCAAAAATCCTTTATCAACCCTTTCATAATACATCTTGAAAAATTTAATAAAATGAAAGTAAAAAAGGGAATCAGAGAAAATATAATCTTTGAAATGTTAAAGTGGTATTAAATTTTTTTATTCTTTAAAGTCCTCTGAAGACATTGAGGGAAAATAGTAATATTTGGATTAATATTTAACTTATTAAAAATCCAATTATAATTTCGAAAATATGTCCTTCGTTAGTGAGGACATAAAGCACGAGAAGTAACTGCGGGCGATATGGAAAATATAGGTACCACAGTATGCCCTGTATAATGTTTTCAACGAACTTTGCAACATATGTCATGTGATTTACAGAAAGTATGGCAACTGAAAAAATTATGTTTAAATTACTTTTATTTCCTGAGTCTTCCAACAGTCTTTTATTTACAGCTCATTTTAAACATATGTTTATAACAAATATCTAAAGCATTCTTTGTGAGCAGATGAGAAATTGCATCATAGATTATTTATATAGAAACATTTTTCAGTAAGACTTGGTAATGATGGTTGGACGTACAGATTTTTCAGCGTTCGGGAAAAAATAATTTTAACATTTGTATTTGCTCGAAATCAGTATTTTTTTTATCTCCATTTTTCTATTTGCTTCTGTTCCTAACATATATTTTGGTACGGTGCAAGATATGCCATGTTAAAAATACACTTATAAAATATGTTCTGTAAGAAAAATAGCTTATTTAAAGATATTATTAAAGATTTGAGAAGTCTTTGTTCTCATTTTCGAAAGTTTGTGTCGTGAAAATTATTTCTTTGTGAAATTAAGTGCACTGTAGCAAACTACAGAATGCGTTTTCACATTTTTAATGTTTGAAAGTAAAATAATAATATTGTAAATATAAATATTAGTCTTCAAGCAGACAATTTTAGTTATCCCAAATGAAGGAACATCAGTTAAAACAAATGATTTTTATAATAAAGTATTGTGAAACTGCAAAAAAACTTATTTATAATTTATATGAAATTCAATATAGGATTTTGTTTAATAGGATTCAGCAAATTTACAGAAATTGATGAAAAGTTAACCTACCTGATTAAAGTGATATGAAGATAACAACCGTTTCTGCATTTGTAAACGTATAATTTTTTTACATTTCACAGAATGCGATCGTAATCATTTTACACAATTTTTATACCAATGTATAGAAAAATTTTTGTTCACTGAACAGCTGTAATATTTACATTATATTCGGTTAATAATTTCACATTTCACCATTGAAGTGATGAAAAAGTGAAATTCTTAAGATAAGGAAAAGAAATTTGAACCCTCAAAGCTGTTATGCTTAATTTTAGTTTTGTGATAAGCTCTTCCTCTCTTTATTAAACTCTACTTTATTCTTGACACTAAAGGTAGAAATTTAAATGAAGTTTTAATCCCTGTGTAGTAGTTTCAAAATTCAGAAAATAATTATATAGTAAGTAATTAAATAAATTTAATTTTCTAAAACATGGTATTGCATTTAACTTTGTATTGCAATTCAGTCATCTTCTATTGCATTTAAAAACAATAGAATTTACGTTTCAATAATATTTACAATATTTCATTATGGACGAGTTTTCTGCTTTTGTATGTCTGTTTACATTTAAGTGCTGGGAATACGTAATTCCGGAGTAATGTTAAGTCTTTGGAATCTTAAAAGCTGAAGTCCAACATCTCAGCAGATAAAGTCAATGTTTTTAATGGAAGTAAACAAACCAGAAAAATAGTCAATAAATTAAAAATTAAAAGTAGATATAAAATTAAAAATTGCATTTTTTAAAAAATAAAAATGATTTTAAGCTTATTTTACACTAATCAACAGAGCTATTTTCCATATTGCTCTACAGCAGAACATATCATTAAAATCGTGCAGACCTCCTTTCTAGAGAAGAGATTAAGCTATCAAATTTTCGAAAATCTATTCGTATTTAATTTTTGCGAGGTTTATCTTCAAAGATACTACAAAAAACAATAAATCATTAGGAAGAAAGAATAATCAAAGTACAGTGGTGTGTAATGGAAACTCACTTATTATTCTCTTTATGAATATGGCACTATGTATTTAGATTGGACAAACATGTAACACTGTTGAGAAAATGTTGCCTTGTCTTAATTGGTTACTACTGCATGTTTGCAAGAATTGTATATTCTCTTTATGGTAATAGCATTTGCTAATCATCCTGTGATATAAGAGTATATTTCCGACATTTTGGCAAGTTTATTATTAACCAAAGCTAGATTCTGATGTATATCAGTGATAACTTTGATGAGACTGCAATATTGTAAGAAGCCCATTTGTTTTTAAGCACACCAAAGTGACATCAAAAAGTGGTTGTTATCAGATCAAAGCAGAAAGAGAGAAGAACATAAGAATTTCAGAGATGTTTAGATGAACTGTCTTTTCATTCTCGGCAACAAAATATATTGAAATTCAGTGAAGAAAATAGATCAATTTATTGCCTACAGATGTGGAAACTTGGTAACTACATGTTGAGTCGGGCGTTTTAAAGGAATAAAAAGCCCGAAATGCAAAATTCGATTGTTTTCTTAACAAAAAATGCCACAGATAGACATAACATTGTTTATCTTTAAGCAAGAGACGTTTATTTATTTCTTTGTTACATTGAAATACCTTTTTTGAAATTATACGATGGATATTGGATAGACCTTGTCAATCTTAGAGTTATTACCTGATGATTCGAATAGTTCCTGTTAGAAACCCGATTCTATCGAATATTTTATGTACGGCTCATTCTCTGTAAATCTGAACAAAATCAAAGAACAAGCGTCCTCCAGCTGTTGTGGAGTGGACTTTCGAAGATGAGAGCCAAGTGATTGTATGCAATCGTCATCTGACCGTGGTTCAAGGTAACGTATCCCGTCCCGAAATTTCCGAGGCTTTAAGAGGACTTACGGAGAGTTCGTGTTGAATCTTTTTCAAAGTTCGGCGACTTCTCGAAAATATCACAAAAATCTGAGTATCAGAGTTTAGAATATTTAAGAACCATTTTGACTGCTGTTTCGAGTCAATAAGAAGACATTTCCGAAAATTGCTGAGCGCCAATCTAAATTTTCAAACGAAATTGGCTTAAATCTGTCAGGGAGTTGCGAACACAAAAACAATTCTGAAAAAAAGAAGCATTTAATTTATTTACAAGATAATTTCCTAGCACAAGGTGATAATTAAGCCAAATACCTTGTCTTTGATCGGTTTGCGCAATATAAATAAAATAGCTCCAAATATAAGAATATTGAGTTCATACTTGTCAAATTATACTTCATTATGAAACACAATTCTTTCTTGTAAAATTCATATTTGGTTAGCTTGCTATTCAGCAAAAGATTCAAAATGATTGAAGGCAGAAAAAATTGGCAGAAAAATTAAAAGGTCTAAGGCGAGAACAGTAACAAAATATGCTTGTTAAATTAGAATTTTGATTTTTCGCTTACATCGCCGGTATGGAAATTGATCAAAGAAATCGAATGCAACAAGCAAAACGTCCTTTCATGCATCAGTGAAGAATCGTAAACAGAAATAAAACGAGCTAAACTCACTGAACAAAAAAAAACCATCCTAACAAAAACGATACAAAGGGTTTTTACAAAATCTCTTTAAGTCAAATACTTCATTCTGGAAGCAGTACAAAAGGAAATGGACATGGAAGGAAATTTTGATTTCAGTGTACATTGAATCAAAAAATTCACAAATATAAAGATAAAATATGTGACGATAAATATTAAACGAGAAAAAAACGATGAAAGTAGAAAGAAAATAATTAGAAAATAAAAAAAAAACGAGCGTAAGTGTTCTTCCATGTTTTCGTCTAATTACGTAATGTGGCGTGTTTCGTGTTCAGCTTGATAAGATTGTGAAGAGTACATTTGCATCAATTCCCTCGGTCCTATATGTCCAAACTTTGATACAAAAATCTATTATTTGGGATCCAATCTGCCATATCTCACTTCATTTATGTAGCCTGTTGCGTTTTCGAATTACTGAGTTCGGTTGTGAATGGACGAACGAAGAGACAGGTTTTGGATAGATGGACTTACTGTAAATTCAATAGAAACCCAGAACCTACTTCTTCATGTTATCGAAATTTCATGGCAGATCTGCAATTGCTTAAAAATTTCTTTTTAAATATCTATTGACTTTTTTATTTTAAATTATTATTTGTATATTAGTTACAAAGAAAACAAAGAATAACTAGAAAAATCAAAAAATACACAATAGAAAAAGTTATTTGTAACTAAACACAGATATGTAAATACAAATTCTAACACACAATAGACAAAGTTTAATAACAAGGAATATTCTTCTTTGTTCTATTCTCTATTCGACTATATTCTATTGACTATATTCGAGTCATGCAGAGGACTTTCTCAAACTTCAAACCCCGCAGGGATTCTGAATTTTGCAAAAACTGGGACAATTTTCTGTAGAAAAAAAGATAAGTGATACAGTTTGAGTTTTTTTGGAGTGTTTGTGGTTCCCAAACGAAGAGTAGATATTTAATGCCACTGTATTTAGCATAGTATGAATATATGTAATATATTTTAATGTCTTACATATAATGTTATTTTTGAGGAATGTATCTTTATTCTTTTTTTGTTTTGAATTTTTGAATGATTATACAATGTATCACCTTTTCATTGCACTCTTCAACGCCGACCGCTGAAACGCTCCATATCCTATGAGTGAGTGCGTCGGCGTGGATAATCAATAAACAAATGAATAGAAACCTATAAAGTTAGTGTAAAGACAGCATATCAAATTTCGCCTGTCTAGCGGATTGAGTTTTCAATTTATCGTGCTCACACACACAAACCGTCATCGACCCATTAATTTTCTTTCTTATCTTTTCTAACGGAAGCTTGAAATGTGGAAAATTAATCAAAAACTTCGAGCATGTAAATAAGAGGCTGGGATTTTTATATTTACAGTGAATATTCTGTCACTAGCGCATTTAAGGGACCGACCAGGAGTAGATAAAGAAGACAATGATTTAGAACTCACCCCGTTTTATAGAAAACTAGTTATCATATGCAACTGTACGTTTTTCAAAAACACTGTGGGAGTGACAATCATTGTTGAATATTTTAACAATTAATATGTTTACTCTTTGTGTAATTTTATACGAGAGAGTGAAAATTTTGAATATAAAACCATTCACTTAATTATATAAAAATGCTGAAGCAAAATCATTCCTTATCGCACCATGAGACCAAATTAACCTTCAGTAGGCTAGCGTATGTGAGAGATTCAGAAGAGTTTCGTTCTATATCTTTTTACAAGAGAGCTCTATGAAAGCATAACCTTTGATGTTCTTCTAGCTCTTTTCGACGAACTGTTAGTCATCGTTTGGAATTCGACGCCTTAATAGGACTCAGCGAATCTGCTATTTGTATTTCAGACATAAGCGAGACCGTTGCAAACAAATGACTTGGAAAGTGACTTACTGCTTTTTATATCTAATTTTATTTTTTTGTACTTCCATTTTGTCTTGACACTTTTATATCACAAATGAATATACAGTGTAACCTCGCTTAACGAGCATAATTCGATTCAGAGGCCTACTCATAATACGAATTAATTTTTCTCAGATTAATTAATGTTAATTGCTGTAATCCTTTCAATGCCGAATAAAATAGTATAAAAAATCATATATAGTGTTCATTTCAAAGAAAATTATACATTAGCTTGTTAAGGAACGTGGATCATCTTCATCTTTTCTTTTCATAGCAGAATCAAACTTCAAAGAATGCGGCAACGATTTGCAGAGAAAAATATAAATAATTATTTTATTATTTATGATGCATAATATAATTAGCAGGAGTGAGTTCAATGTTTTATTTAGAAATTTTACTAAATTTCTAAATGTTTTAATAGAGTTGTTCAGTTTTTAGATGAATTATAATACATTCATAATTCTTTTTTTAAAGGAAGCTGTTTAGAGACATTTCTTTTTGTTGATACTTAAAAATTTGACGAAAATGTGACACAACATTATCATAAAACAAATTTGTTGCTTTTATAGTCACTGTGCCTTATTAGGGTGATGGATCTCATCGTACGATGCAGCAGTTTCTCATACTTGTAGCATTTCTCTTATTGCGCAGCAGATTGTTTCTTTGTGGTTACGTCCTCCTCCTCTAACAAACTCTCCTCCATAACTTCTTGCTATGGAAAACAATGGAACTGCAAAAGGATCTTCGGTGGCCAGATTTGGCTATGCTCTTCCATTAATTCGCCCAAGAAGAAGTGAGGGTTCTCTTGGTAACTCCTTCCGATACATTTTTGATAATTTTGAGGCAGGAAACGATGTGGAAATGATATTTCTAATATTCTCTGAGAGTAAGGTTGATCTCTAGTCACCATGTTTGGTAAGAGTTAAAGCAAAATAAAAGCTCCGTCTATATGACACTAGCAGGTGCAAAATCCTGTACGTCAACTTCTGGTCGCGCTTTATTCGAAAAGTCGCTCGTTCAGTTAGGCATATTTTTAATAATAATTTTACTCGTTATGGGAGGTTCCACTGTAATTTAGTATGTAATGCTTGAATAGTTTTGCATTATAATGATTCGCAACTGTATAATTTCCCATAAATAGTTTATATATTAAAAGACACAGGGGATCGGCGGGTATCGTGGGTCGCATAGTGTTTCTGGGGCCTGCCGGTAGATAGCAGCTCATTATTACAGTGAAGTCATGAAATCAGTCTGCCATGTGCATTAGCTGGTTGACACAACTGCTTTGTGTTATTCCTCAGTAAATTTTCTTTGTTTGTGACTATATAAGTGATTGCTTCCCACAATATTTGATGGCTTCTTGTACTTCTGCAGGTAAGAATAAAATTATGAATCTATGGCTATTATTTCGCTTACGTTATTTAGATTATGAACTGAAAGTCTCATCTTGCTGAATTTAACTGATTTTAGTCTGTACCATTTTTTTTTCTTTTCAATGTCGTATTGCCATGCGAGTAAAATATATTTTTTCTCTTTACGAAAAAGTGGGTATGTTGAAGAAGAAGCCTATAAGCTAGTTTGAAGAAGAGTGGTCCAAAGCTTTCAATTTCAAGGAGAAGGAGGTAATCGATGGCCTATAGTTAAGGTCTCGGCTTCCAGGCCAGGGGACTGTAGGCTCAAAAACTGATTCCACTAAAACTCCGTCGTCTATAGGATCTGATAATTATGGAAGTGTAAAAAAAATATTTCTGCTATTGTAATTTTTCTGGATAATCAATATATGTCCCGTTTGTACCCAAAAAATTATTTTTTTTAAATTTTAAACCTTATATTCTTTAGGTGGTTTATACTACCCGACATATTTAAATTTTCGTAAAGTATCAACTTTAAAATTTTTTGCCATATGTAATTTGCATAACTTAGATAAATTTGCTTAGCATAATATACATGGAGGAAAGTGTTCAAAGAAGGGTTTTGATCTGTTAGGTCATTCAAACAAATAATATAAACGTTATATCAAATTTTCCTTAGGGGCTCGTACTACCCGAATTTTCCACGTAGTATATAAAAGGAAAGACTTACATGTGCGAATTATCTTTATAAATCATTTACCACTATTTTAATAAAATCATTTTATATTTATAGTTTTTAAACTTTATCTCACTAGATTTGGTTATTACTTGGTGTGGATTTCTTATTTAAAGCTTGGATTTTTATTTCTGAGCTGGTAAAAAAAATTAGTACAGTCATTTGATATAGATGAGTTATCAAAACCTATTAACCTCATCCACCTTCTAATCTAAAGTATAAAACGACCTTTTAGGAGACACTGTAGATATTTTCTGTCATTGTTACTGATTTGTTGCATGCTTATTTGTACTACAATTGCTGTCTTCTTACTTATGCCACAGGAAAAGACTACCAGAGGTCTCACTCGGGAGTTTGGTTAACTATCGCAGCGCCACCTAGGCGTTACAACAATTGTGAGAGAACAACAAACCATAACACGACCCCATATTCTATATCGAACGAAAAACAAACGGAACGTCGCTATGTTGGGTTGCCGGTTTAATTCTTGCTGCTCCTTGTCTCATTTCCCAGATTATTTATTATAATCGGTTTTTCTTTATAATTAGGCCCGACACTTTATTTAGAACCGATATTTGTGACTATTCCAGTTTTTTCAACGTATTTGACTACTTTCCTATTCAAGATTCCTAGAGATGAGAATGGTAAATTTAAAATGCTTTACAAAATTTTTATGAGATGCTATTTAAATAACTGAAAAACTTCCAATATTTAAAATATTTATTTTCACTTTTTGTATATAAAATAACGAAATTTTGTTTTATTTTTGTGCGGTTGCTGAAGCGTATTAAAATGCCTATCATATGGAATAATATGACAAAAATGTGCATCAATTATTTAAATTTTTTGTAGTGCTGTGTTTTGATATATTTATTGCTACATAGTATAACTTGGTAATTAAAATAATTTTAAAAGATGTTAATGGAACCTTTACTTATTACTCTCAGAAAAACATTTTATAATTATTAATATGATGTATTGTGAACTGTAAAAGTAATTTACAAGTTAAAATTCTTTTATCACTATTTTAATATTGAAATACATCTGAAAATTATAAATAATACATTTATAACTATATTGTGGATGTTAAAGGATAAAATGTTGTAGCATTTTTAGCTTATTTTGATTTTGAGGGGAAAGTGTTGGTTGTGTTTTTGTAGTATGAAAATTGTTGCTTTTATTTGTGCTCTAAGTGGAAGTAATATTGACATGTGTATTTACTATGCGTTATATCCGAAGCAAGCTTTTTTACAAATGCCTACTGTGAAATAGAATAAAATGAACTGTTTAAATATCTCTAGTCTGATTCATGTTTATACTTATTTATTATTATTATATAAACTGCTATTAGTATCTTAGAAAAAATTTGGTATCTTAGTGTAGCATCCTTATGCAAATTTCATTTCCCTTTTAAGAAGATTCTTATTTTTATTAGTATTTATTTTTAACATACGTTTTCCAGAGGCAAATTAAAATATTCATTATTATTTGTGTAAATAAAATGTAGGAAATTTGTTTAATAAACGTATTAGCTTATACTAGTTTAGTAAAGTTATCAAAATATTTTGACGTGTTTTATTAAACGCAGCTTCATATAAGAAAATTAATTGTTAATGGGTGAATATTTTATTCATAATATTCATGTATTACAGTGAAGTGGAGTCTTTAATAAAAAATAAATTTGTTTGCTTTATATAAAAGGAATCTACCAGAAATTTGTTTCTTTTTACGCAGTCTGTCAATGTTGGAGCTGTTTTGTCTTCAGGATGACTGTTCATATGAAATGCACCATGATTTTGTAAAAAATTGTCTGAAAATGTGTAAAATAATTTATGTTTAGAAGAACTCGCATGTTATGATTAGATGAACTTGCATCATATCATCTTGTTGATCATGGTTTGAATACATGCTTTGATACGCAGCAATTTGACGAAATAAATTTTGGAACTTTTCTGTGTATCTTACAATGAGTCGGTTTCTAAGTTATCGCTACACTCATTATGCTAACAATATTTTGTTAAAAAAATTCTCTTTTATTTTTCTATAAATGGCTACAATTTTTTAAAAATGCTAAATTCATAATCCAACTTCAGTTCCTTTGCGAGAAAAAGAATTATTTTCAGTTATATGCTCTGTGGTCTCAGATAATTAAAAAATGTTTGTTGATATATTTTATTATTAAATACTTTGAAAATTGTTTTTGTTGAATAAAGTATTTCTAAGTATCTAAATTATCATTGTGTATAGTTAAAAAATGTCGTACAGATATAAGATTAATACTTCTTTAAATTTTCTGTCAGTTGTTTCATTCTTTCATACAAAGGTAGTTAGTTTCACTATTGTGTTATTCAAGTTGGTTGATGTTTTTCATTGATTTTATAATTATAAATAATGATACTTGCAGGCCTAAGATACTTAAAAATATCACCTCTTTATGTACTCTTACAACGAGTCTTTTTAGTTATCATTACACCCTTTATAATGTCCCATTATATTTTGACAAATTCCTTTTATTTTTTTACAAAAATCCTTTATCTTTAAGAAATGCACAAACTAACTTCAGTTCCTTTGATAAAAAAAAAGAATCATTTTATGTCATAAGCTCTGGAGAATGTGAAGAAAATGTTTTATCTTATATTCCAAGTTATTTTGCTTTAAAAATCTGTTCTCGTGAATATATACAATGTAAAACGTTAATCATGAATAATTCTAAAAGTTCAGATAATCATACATTTTTTTGTGATTATGGAGTTAGTAAATCTGATTATATTAAAATGTATTTGCATAATTAGTATTTTAATATAGTTATAATAGTAATTTAAATGTTAAATATTTTTCAATAATCACCCATATGACAAAGAGGAATGAAATTTTTTAAAAATTTCTGCTTTTGACACAGTAAGAATTAATCTCAGCATCAAAATTATGAACAAGAATGTGAAATGAACATGAGTTCTAAAAATAATTGAAATATGTTTGCATTTGTAATTTTTTTATTTTTATTATATTTTTGATGAATTATTTATATATAAACTGTTAAATATTTTTCCAAAAAAGAAAAATACTGCCTGTAATATTTAATAAGAAACTATAATATCATGATTGAACATTTTCCTTTGATGAGAGAATGGTCGGGAGTCTTAACTCCTGGTAGGAGCTACTATAGGCATGACGGAGCATTCCATTATGCCTCCCCCCAGCTCTTCATTTTTTAAAAATACGCTCCCTTATATTGAATATTTTATACTATAATCATCAAATAACTCTTGTTTTAAGGCAACGTTAGCTAGAAATGTTATGCATTAACAATGTTTTGTGGTATATTATGCTTGTTCAGTCATTTTATTCAAGATGTCCTGGAACATAAAAAGCTCTGAAAAGTGTATAATGAAAAGTGTAGAAAATGATGTGGACAGCTTATATTTAAATATCTTACATAGTGTTGAAGAAAATGTGTTATCTTATATTTCATGATATTTTTCTAAAAAATATTTGTCGCTTTATGAAAGTATTGAATGTCAAAAGTTAATGGTAAAAGAGGCTAAAATTTTAGAATATCGTTCTTTTTTTGGATTTCAAAGAATATGATATCAGAAAAAAAATCTGGCTTAAAGTAGCCTACAAATAATTTGTTTTAATATTTTTCAATTAACATGAATGTTTTTGTCTAATTTTAATTTATGTTCGCAAAAAAAATAGTATTAACAAAAAAAGTCAAAGTTGTCTTAAGCAAAGTAAATATAGAGTTTTTTTAATGATCACCTGGAACACAAAGTGGAAGCACAACCTTTTTTTTATTTCCTCTTTAGTTCAAATTATGAACCATGATTTCAAATCCTACTCAAGTTCTAAATATAAGTTTAAATATGTTTCCCGTTTTCATTTTTTTGATGATTTTATTATATTTCAGCTTGCAAATGTTTTTGAAAAAAAATTGTATGTTGTTCAATCAAAAATCATAATTTCATAAAAGAACACTTATCAATGCTAGGAAGAATCTCGAGGTGCATCGGGAGTTTTAACTTTTGATAGGGCCACCATAGGTGCTAAGTTCGTTCGTTTAATGTCCAGATATTGGTTTTTTTATAACACTTTCTTATATCGATTTTTTTATACTGTATATAACAATTAACTGCGGTTTCTAGGCAGTATTTGCTAGAAATGTTATGTTTTGTAACTTATTATGCTTGTTCAATAAAATGTGACATTGTATTAAGTATTTTGTATTTATTATAGAATCTTGTTTCATAACCACATAAAGGTATTTAATTTTTTGTGGGAGGGGGTTGGAAAAATTTTGAAAAATGAAATTCACAAATGAATTTTCTTTGAAAATTACATTCTTACCAATATTTGTTTATCTTGAAGAATTAATGTGCATTTATTAAAAACTGTTGAACTTTTAAAATATTGTGAAAGAGATAGTATAATAGTAACTAAAGCAACAATTATAATTTCTTGCGGAGTATCAGAAAATTACGAGTGAATTAATTACCCATATTCTATAAATTTTAGTATCTTGAATAACAATGAATGTGAATGCATTAAAAATTTATTTATTGTTGAAGTTTAAACATATTCCAGAAGAAGTAGTATAGTGATAACACATTAAAAAAATTCCTAGGTTAAAAAAAATCACAAACGGATTTTCTTTATGGAAATTACATTCTATTAGTTTTTAAATCTTGAAGAAGAATGAATGTATATTTATTAAAAATTAATTTATTGTTGAAATTTCAACATATTTTGAAAGAAATAGTGTAATATTAAATAAAACAAATTTAATTTCCTGCAAGAGTGTAAAAAAAATCACAAGTGAATTTTTTTTATGGAAATTACATTTTATCAATTTTTGTGTCTTGAATATTATTGAATGTGAATTTATGAAAAATTAATTTATTGTTAAGTTCAAGTTCTGAAAGGGATAGTATAATAATAATATTAAAAAATTAACAATATATATATAAAAAAATTAACAATATATACATAAAAAATTAGCTATTCACAAATTTAATAACTGTCTAGAAAACGAGTTGAAAATCCAATAAATATCTAATTATTGTTTACATCATTGTCATGACGATAGGAAACGGCTTCGTTTTATCTCGCGCCGCGGTGACGTAGTCCGGTTAGTTCCGTTGTAGCACATTGGTGGCGTACTGTCTATGTGAAGCGCAATGTTAAAAAATTGCCATTAGGGTCTATGGGAGTGAGACCTCTGATTCACTTTCTCTGTGACTTGTGCCTCATGATTTCTGGAGAATTCGAGAAATAAAGCGCCATTTTCAAACTTGTTGGACCAATTTCGCTGTACAACCATAGGAGGATTTTCTTAATAATATTATCTATTTTATCGTCTGTTTTTAAAATACTGTTTCGGTGTCGTTTCGTAATCAAGTTTATAAATCTGTAAATTATATTAACTTAACACAAAATAGGTGCTCCTTTTGTCAAATTTGAAACAGAAACATACAATTAAATCTTTTAAATAAAATATTTTTGAAATGTATATTTATTTTTTTAAAATTAAAGATTGTACTGTGAAAGTCGGCAACATAATTGAATTGATTACTAAGCATTTCAATAGTAAATAAGATGTGAAAATCTATTGTACCATCTTATAGTAAATTTAGAAAACTTTATTGAAATTAAAGAAAATAAAATTTGTATCACAGAAACACTAATCTTTTGAATCTTAAAATAGTGGAAAAATTGTTTTCATGCTATAGAATGCTCTGAAAGTATTGGGGGAAATGTTAATATCTCTATTAATATTCAATTAAATAAATATGCAATTATAATTTCGGAACATCTTCGTTAGTGAGAACCCCAACACAAGAAGTAACTTCGGAACAAATTTGGAATCTCTAGGTACGACGGTCCGTACTGTAATGTGTTTTCAATATTTATTGCAACATGTATCACGTAATTTTCACAAATTATTTCAGCTGAAAAACAATACGCTCGTTAATTCGAACTACACTTGTATCGACATTTGGCTAATCTTAACTGGATTTAAAAATTATGCATGGACAAAGTATGTATTTTAATTATGTACAAAGATGCGTTTCTTGTTAATCCTACATTAGTGCCTTATAAATAACATAACTAATTTATGTCTACGTATGCATTAGTATTAAAAATATTAAGATGTACGAAATGTTGTATGTTTTCATGAAAAATGAAACCATCTTTTTTAAAGTTTTGAACATCTAAAATTTCTATTACGAGCATTTTAAATAAAATTCCGTTTAAACCGCACTTTCGTAATCTGGACAGAGTCCGGTCTCATTTTTTCCATAACACCGGGATTCTACTTTACCGTGTCTTGAATTACATTAGTCTTTACAGGGTCTACATAAATCAAATTGTATTTGATACAATTCTAAGACAATACAGATTTATGTAGAAAATACCCTGAAAGACAGGGTTTTTAATGTTCCGAATTTGTATGTTATTAAACTTATGTTGAGTATTCTATCTGGCGCAACCTTATATTTTAACAAATTCACTTACATAGAGCTCCTTTATAGCGAACGCATTTGACTCTTGCGATCCCATGTGCTCTTGAAAAAATGACTTCTACCATTCCAGAGCCAACGCCGGCATGAAGCTGATTTAAAGACTGGCAGCAAAGTGCCTTAAATGCATGTTTACATTTTACCTTAAAATTATAGAAATCACTGTTTTCCTTTAAATCAATGGTATGATGTCATTGTTGGTTGCCACGTTTTAGTAAAAATATCTTTAGCTTTGTAGACTCGAAGGGAATTAATAAAGACAATCCACATATTAAAACTTAATCCCTTAATAAAGCATTCGTGCTTCTAAAAAGTTCGACGATATCTTGAAAATCTAACAAAAATCAGAGAACAATGGTCTAGAATATTTAAGCTGCATTTCATCAGCTTTTTCGACTCAATAAGAAGTTACGAGATTTTACTGAGAAATTCTGAACATTACCCAGTCGTCAATCCGAAGTTACAAAAGCAATTGTCATAAATTCGTTGGGAATTTGCCAGTACAAAATCAATTTCTAAAAAAGGAAGCATTTGCCTTGAGTTACTGTTT
>BGPR01014681.1:0-38597 GCA_013235015.1 Araneus ventricosus
TTTTGCAAAAAAAAGATTTTTTTTGCATGAACATGTTGGAAAAAAATTAGTTGAAAACTTAACGTCATCTTGTAGGGCGTACCAAGATGAAGAAATAAAAAAATGGAACAAAAACAAATAAATAAACTACATAAAAAAATTAAAACTCCTGTCAAAAGAGGCAGCTTTAAAGCTGTGTGCAAATGCAGCAAAAAAGCAGAGAATAAGACATGAAAAAACTTCTCAAAATAAAACAGATGATTTACCTAGGTATTCTAGAGATAATGTAGTCCCGACAACTATGCCAGTAATTAAACAGAGAGATATACTAATGAAGACTGTGCAAAAACTTCAGCTTCTACTGAAAATAAACTTCCAGAGGATGCAAACGCATCCTTTATTCAAAAAAAAAATCTGTCGAAGATTGGAGCCCTCCAAAACAAGGGGTAAAGCGTGTTAATGGAGATCTGTTATCAACAAAAGCCGCATAAATGAAAAAACGAAAGAAAACCACTTATTTAACAATTAAGGAAATGTTTCAAGGGTTTCAAATAGCAATAATGCTAAATGAATCTGTCATTGTAACTGTACAATTTCTCAACCCCTTCTCACTTATAAGGTGCAAAATCATTGTGCTGTTATTTATGCAAAAATGTATAAAAACAAAAGAAATAAAACAGAATTCAGTATGCGATATATTATTATAATTTATAAAAAGCTAATACACTTTACACAATTGCATGAAGTAAAAGAAATTATTTGTCCTTATTTTTATTTATTTTTTAGCTAACTTTTATCAAAAGGCTATTAAATATAGGTCTTCTCAGACTTCTGTTGGGTGAATGCTGCATCTGAGTGATGTACAGGTGGTAAATATGTTTTAATGTCTAATTTTTGTATTTTCTGATGCCCCTGATGATGTATTAAACTTGTTTGTTAACTTTTAATGTGAATGATTTAATAATAATTTAATATTCCTTTTCTTATTTATACATACTGAATTATAATTAAGTTGTTAATTATTATAGTGTAATATTTTCATTATGTTGCATGTTCTGATGGTTTACTTCTTAAAACATATTTCGTGTATAAATTATGGTACAAATTTTTTTGCTCTCATATGATTTCAGTCTTTTCGCTTTTTTGCCAATCTCATCCCTGAATTATGTTAATTTGATAAATCCTGTGCTCCATAATATGGACCTAATCCAGTACAATTCTGTATTCAATATTCTAGTATGATACCGGTTTGATACTGGTTCTGGTTCCAGTTTCATACTGGAACCAGTATCACACTAGGCCAGGTGTTTTATACTGGGACCGGTATCGTACCAGATCCAGTATCATGCTGGAACCTTATACCGGCTCATGAAACACCAGTTCCGGTATGATTCTGGATTTGGTATGATACTGGTTACAGTATTAAAGTTCCGGAGAAGACACTTCCGCTGGTTTAAGAGAAATGCACGCAAAAAATTTCAAAATTCTTTTTGAAACCAAATCAAAATCGGTGTAAAATAATCTCGGATTAAGTTGTATGCTTCAGATTTTAGATTGGCACTGAAATGATAAGAAATACAAGCTTTGTTTTAAAAAAATCTTCACCGAAACCATTATACTGTAAACATAAATTGTTCATTAAAGTGTTCCAGTTTTGTTCAGAACTTAATATCCAAAAGTATGACAATTCCTTGCTTTTGAACTTACTCCAAAGGCTTCGTAAAATTTACAACAGCAGCACAGTGAAATACAATGGACACTTCTTCAAGAAGCTGATGCGTGTCATCCCCATTCATGCCTAAATTCGGCAGAGAAGCATCTCCAGATATCACGTGAACTTTTCCGAGTAACTCTGGATTTTCTTCTTTCAGTTTTTCAAATATCTAAAAATAACATAAAGAAATGCATTTCAGAAAACATGAAAATATCCATTTCAATAAGTTTAGAAATTTTTAGCATCAATTACTACTTTTTCTAAGAGTATCAAAGATCTCAATAATTAACTCGTTTAGTTAAAAGATTACTCGTTTTCAGCATTTTTTTATCACTAGATGACGTAAGCATGAGGGAACCATTAATACAAATCTCAGTATTCGGAAATATGCTCTCAAAGTTTAGGTTAGTTTAAAAATTCATCACATAGAATGCAATGAAACAACAACAAAAAAAAATAAATGTAATCTAGACCTAAGAACGTAAGCCAGACCATCAAACAGGAAAATTAATGCCTCGGAACGTTAACTGTTTCGAATCGTTTATTTATTACTAGGTGGTTATTCTCCCTGCTTTTCCGCTCTCCATATAGTTATGAGTTTCTGCTAATAATAGAAAATTATAAGTACATTAATTACTACAAATAAGTTTTAATTATTTGAAATTGCATGAACTCAAAACATTAATTTTTCATCAATTTCTTAAATTGAAATCTTCTGGTTGTATAGAGATATAAATGTAAGTGTTAGAAAGAAGTTTGAATGCTAATAGTATATATAATTCTTAGATGATTAAAAATCAAAGTTTCCTACATCAATAAGAAACTAGTCATTTAAAACTTCTTGGCATACACAATTGACCATATCTTCAAAAGTCTTATTTGCTAAAACTTCATAACACTAAAATTTAATACATGCCCTATTTTCAATGAAATGTTGCTGAGAAAAGATTTCCCACATATTACATATTCTCTCCAATTTATTATTTCGCCAAGAAAATATATATATAACTTTTCTCTCTAGGTTGTTATTTATTAGGTTAGCCCTTATTTTTGGAAATTTTAATTTCAGTTCGCACACCCTCCAGTTTTTCTTTTCATTACAAGAAACAATTAGTGACCTCATTCCTTCAAATCAGTAGTTGGGATCACGTGCCCGCATCGCGGTAGATGTGGGAAACTTGTGGTGCAGGAAGCGCATTGCATCCTCCGCCTGTGACTCGCCCTCCGTCTGCTCTAGTTGCTTTCCGGGTCAAAAGTGAGGGCAGTTTTGGCTTCTAATTTGAGAAGAGTTGATCGTAATATCTATTTAATTGGTAGCGAGTGCAACTAAATTAACTAAAGCAAATTTCCATCCAACCGGCAAATACTATCGGTGTTATTTTATAATTTAAATGAGGTTAAACTGTCTCTAAGTGAAAAAATGAAAGTGCCAATTCAGTAGTTCGCGTATCACTGATTTTTTGGGAAAAGGCAAGGTTTCCTAAAAGAGCGACAACTCATTGTGTGGAAAAATTTATGAAGATGTACTCTTGTTGGAGCAATCTTCAAAAATGGAGAACGGAAACTCATAGAGAACAAGAAAGTACGTTCATATCAGATTTAAATAATTTATTTTATTTGACACAGCTGAAGCTAAAACTTCGGAAATTATAAAAATTGAAGAAAGAAAATTTTTATTGAGTCAAAGAGAGCCATGGCGGAGGTGATGTCTTTATGGGAATCTATATGAAACTTGCAAAGCATGAAGAAAAAGGAATATTGAGAGTCATAGAACAACAAAACACGCGGACTAAGGCTCATTGTAGTTCGGAGATCGCTGATAATTGCATGGATTCATCCGAAGAATCGTCAGGCATCCTGGTTATTTCTTATCAAACTAGGGCTTCATCAACTTATTACCCAGACGTCTCTTGAAAGAACCAAAGATTCACAGATAGGATTAGGCATAAAAAATTATTTAAGATGAAATGTTTTTAACTACAAAATTAATGGCTGTATTCGACAGATGACACATTAGTAAAATGTCGTTTTTGGTCTCGAAACCGTAGATGAGTCTTTACGGCGTAACATAGATGAAATAGCAATAAATTAAAACACGATCGAAATATATCTGGAAGATTGTCATAAGTAGGTTACTAAGATAAAAGAAAAATTTAGAAGAATTTAACATAGTTTCGTATTCTTTCTTTGGGATGGTAAACTGCTACCTATTTTGAATTAAGGAGATTTAAAAAGTGAAAGGCTACATATAAAGATAAAGAAAAAACTGATCGGGTTCCAAGATTAGAAAGTTCTTCAGGAAAGAAGCAAACTATGCTTGTCTGGAGTATTCTAAAACATTGGGTGTTGGAAGACAAGGGTCAAATTCTCTGTTCTGACACAAATATTTCTAACACTGGACGCATCAACAGTGCGATTATATTTTTAAAGCAGAATGCAGATCGAGAGATGGCATATTTTTAAATTCGGCATCAGATGTACAGTCCGTCAAAAAAGTATCCGTACGCTGCTCTTGATTCCGACATTTATTATCGCACAATAAAATTGCAAATGCCTGCCGCCATAAAAATTTGTCTTCTATGACTCTATATAATATTTTTTCATGCAAGGGGTCGCTTTCATATTTAGACTTACAAATACTCAATTTTATTAAATGCCATCAAATAATTTTCAGTACATATTGAGATTTTCCAGATTAAATTAGTTCGAATACATATAAATAAAAATACTAATAAAGGGAATTTTATTTGTGGAAGAATTAAAAATACAAAAATAATAGCAGGCAACGATAAGAACTAAGAATCCGGTGGATGACTTCATCAGACGCCATTCATCAATGCAGATTCAAAACTGAAATAGTTTTCTGTAGAGGGAGAAGACTTGAAGGTCTGATTTAATATCCTCTAAGGCCTGAACCCATTCCGGAATGTATTGGAAAGAAAAAAAAAACATTTATCCACAAAGAAGAAATTACAAACAGTCTTTTAAACAAAGTAGGAAAAGAAGGGCTTAAAATCTTACCTCTAATAAAAGTTGTGGAACAAACGAAAGAACGCCGTTGCAAACACGTCACAAGGTAAACAAAGTAAATATATGCGCGCACCTATCTCCATCTAGTGAGGGAAACATTAACTATAAACTTGAAAATATTTTTGTAGATTTGTCATAAAGATTTTTAAAGGTTTTTATTTTTTTAATTTTTTTGTTGTTTATATGCATTTTTATAATTTTTATTTTCCTTTTTTTAAATTGTTTTTGTTTTATTATTCAGATAAATTTTTATGTGAGCTCTTAAAAATATTAGAAGGTGTGGAATGAGTACCAAAGCCACTTCCAGTGCAATGGAGAAATTTAGAGATAAAAAATTAATTAAAACCTATGGGATTAAAAAATACTTTAATTCTTAATTATATATAATGTACTGGGTAGCCGTTTACCTTTAAATTAATATTTGAATTATCAATGGCCTTGGCACTAGCAGAATAAGTGTTGCAGATATTTTTGATCCTTTGGATTTGAGAGTGGATGGTATTTTTAATGACTTTTAGGTTGAAATTGGTATGATAATAACAAAGGGAAATAGCTCTAAAATTAAAGTCATTTCTCTTGTCTACCAACCGAAATTCCTGAATCTAAATTTTAATTACTAGATCTAAATAATTACAATTATTGCTATTATCATTGGTTTTATTCAGATTAAGTTCTTCCGGATAGCAGTTAATTAAATTTTCAAGGTTGTTAAAGTCAAATGCAATCAGGTCATCAATATAACGATGGATAGAAATGAGATTATTTTTTATGAATTTTCTCTCAAACGTATGAAGGAAAACATTCGCCAGTGCTCTGGAGAAACTAGTACCCATCGGAAGACCACACGATTGTCTGTAGTAGCTGATTCCTTTCAAGAGATAGTTTTCACAGATGTTAATATTGGAAATTTCTAGCCATCTATTTTTTCTATGAAATTAGAGTTAAGGTATAAGTTATATAAATTAATGCATGCTTCTGTAAATTTTTCATGTGGGGGGCTGGTGAAAAGATTCTCAAAGTCAAAAATGTTGATGCTATGAATTTTATCATCTTTAAGTAAGTTCAGAATTTCAATGTTACTACTAATTATAAAGTTTTCCTTTTCAATTTTTTTGAGAATGATTTTGAGAATATTGAAGAAGAATTTTCGAAAATAAAAATTATAACTGCCTATGCCACATGTAACGAATCTGAATTTTAAAAGATTTTTGTGAAATTTAATAGCAGGGGAAAGGTAAGGATATGTTAAATTATTCGTCTTTATTTTATTTTTTTTGGGCTAAGGCCAACATTCTTTTGCCTAGTTCCTTCTCACTAGATGGAGATAGATGCGCGCATCTATTTGCTTTAAACGGCGTCCTTTTTTTTGTTCCTCAACTTTAATTAGCGGTAAGATTTTAACCCTCTCATACCTATCCAGGTTGTTCCGGGCGGTCTAGAGGTTTCGCCTTAACGCCTAAGACGGCCGGTTTGAGGCTCTTGCCTTCTTTTGAGGATGGTCGGGTAGATAGATGGCTTCATTGATATGAGTGGTAGGGGGTCCAATTATCCTTGTTGGGGTCCTATTCACAGCCCATTTCAGTCAGGGCCACCTGGGTTTGATCCTCTCTGAAAAATTGCGAGGAAATCAATCAAAAGTAGAATGCTGACAGCTTTATTACTTTATTATTTGGGGAGTGTGATGGTGGGGTAAATACTATACTAAATGGAAGAGTCCACTTCAATGTCGCATCCTCTCCAAAACCCCGGTTTTCAAATGAGCTGGGAGGAAAATGTCCTCTCAAGAGTAAAGAGTTAAGCCTTTCTTTTCATACTTTGTTTAAAAGACTGTTTTTAATTTCTTCTTTGTGGATAAATGATTTTTCTTTCCAATACATTACGGAATGGGTTCAGGCCTTAGACGATATTAAATCAGATCTTAAAGTCTTTTTCCTCTACAGAAAACCTATTCTAGTTTTGAATCTGCATGGATGAATGACCACTGATGAAGTCATCCACCGGATTCTTAGTTCATATCGTTGTCTGCTATTATATTTGTATTCTTAACTCTTCCACAAATAAAATTCTCTTTATTAGTATTTTTATTTATATTGTACTTCGCAATTTTTTCCTGGATGATGCTGCACTTTCGCACACCAATTAAATTGATACTATTGGTTTTTGTCTTTTTGAATGTTAATCCTTATTCTTTGCCTTTTTAGATATTCAATTCGAATTCATATAACATTTTGTAATTTTCAGTACAAGGGTAATGAGTTTTGAATAATTTAAAATTGGAATTCCACATGTTAAATAACCATTTACGTTTCTTCAATATATTTCAAAATATAATGAATCTTTGACAATAATTATATTTCATATTAAAATGTTTGATAGACAAGACTAAACTTATGCATTTTTTGAAAAGATGGAAGAATATTTTATATTTTTTATTAATTTTTTAAAATTATAAATTAAAAATTTTTGAATAGAAACTCAAAAAAAAAAGTGATGGCAGTGAAAGGAGCATGACCTAAAGCCTCAGTGTTCAAAATTTCAACTCTTTCCGTCAAGTAGGTTTTAAGACATGCAACAATAACCAAAAGCGTTCAGAACTGCCCTATTTTCGCTTTCTTAAGGGCGCATCTCAACGTCAAAAAAGGATTCGCTGGCAAGAAAAAAATCTCTGAAATCAAACGAAAAACACATCATGTCTTCCGATGTTGCTTTAGACTAAGAAAAATTGTTTTTTAAAATAAGTGTAAATTTGAATAAGAAACGAAAAGAAAAATCGATACATGTAACAGATTCTACTCCTCTTACATTTCGAGAAACAATTGGTTTAAATCACTAAAATGAAAAATGAAAACCGTTAATGGTTTTAGAAATGCTTCGCAAGATCTTTAATTGTAAAAATGAAAAGAAACAAAATTCTATATAAAGTATAAATTCATATTTTATTGAATGTTTGAATAACAATCAGTGAAGTAATACAGTAACTGATTTTGTGTTTATGATGTGTTATTAGACTTGGACAAAGTGCCTTTTTTAAATAATAAAACAAAAGCTTAAAATGTTTCTAAAATAACTAGTTTTAATTCAAAGACTATTACTGGTAGAGATTAAGAATAAAAAATTAAAAATATCATTTGGTAGAAACTATTTTTTGGGTGAAAAAATCGTTCGGTATCGTTCAGCAGCATTACATAATTTTATGTAATTTGCACAAGAATATTACAGAAAAATATGCATCTGTCTTTCATTTTTCAGCTGCCCCCAATTTGTTTTTGTTTAAGATTGCTTTTTTTTTCAATATTAATCTCTGATATTATTCAGATTTTTTGATTATTTTATTAATTTGCCACGAGAAGTAGAGAATGAAATGAAAGGTCATATAAATCGATCTTCATCAATCTGTTTTTCCGTACAGACAAATAAGTCGCCAACTTGAAATCAATTTATTCAAGGTTTCTTTATGGATAAGAAAGTAAATAAAAAATTTGTATGTCGTTAGCAGTGTCATAGATTCCATCCCAAGTCTCATGCATCAAGCATTCATAGAAATAATAGCTATACTTCTTATATTGTAAATAGTTAATGACTAATATATTTATGCATATAAAAGTTGTTTTTTTACCTGATATATTATTAAAAAGAATATAATGTATGGAAATATTATGTAATTTTTATTATATTTTAATTTAAAATCATGCGTTTTGAATTCCTATTCATTAATATTTCATTGCCCCAAACGGTAAACTTTGAGAAACACCAAATATTTTTAGAGAAAATTTCTCTATTAATAGTTGAAATGAGAAGTGTTAACAAAGTGACCTATTTAAATTTCATGTTTGCAGAATCATTTAAAAGATGAAAAGTTTATGGTTGCCATTAGAAAATTTGAAGATGACTGAAATATAAATGCGTAGATGGCCACTTACGGAAATGCAGTTCAAATATTTTTCAAGAGGGCATACTACCAAATTAAATGACATAATTTCCCTGAATTTTCCATTTATAGATTACGAGAAATAAGTACTTTTTTGACGGAATATACGAGGAAATGCTAAAAGTGTTTCCGATCATGAGGTTACCTAAAATGACTAGTAGTCCAGATGTTGTTTTCTTTAAAAAAGTTAGAGAAAAATGGAATGATTTGGAATAAATGCTAGAATGAAAAATTTAGTGAGAGCGAAATACTGTATAATTTAAAATGTCTTTCCAATGCACTTAAAAATTTAAAAATTGAAGCACAATTGAAGGGAGCTCGCTGAATTATGAAGATAGTCAGTTTTTATCATTTTTCAAATTTTTAACAAGATTTTCTAATGAATATTTACTATTTAAGTCATTCAGAATTTAGATATAACACCAAAAAATTGAACATTATTTATTTTTCTTCAAAAAAAGCATTAGCAGACATCCTTTCTCAGAAAATTTTAAATTTATTAAGGAAATTGGAGGTGGAGAAATTGGATTTCTGAATCTCAGATAAGATCTTTGGGATAGATTCTTATTTAAAGTCATAAAAAACATTCCGGGGAAACTCTGTTTTGTCAATGATCCTGCCGAAAGAGGAGTAAAATGTATGCAAGCTTTTAATCGACTCTTAACTGTGAATAAAGCGCAAAAGTATTTTCAAGACCACAGAAAGCAGTAAACGGACTGCAAAAGAAGTCTATTCTTATTTATTTTAATATAGTATTAAAAAACTGTATATATTTTAGTTTTTAATATATTATCGGAAATTGTATTATTAAAACTGTAATTTATTACAGAAAAATAATAAAATTTCTTTATATAAATAACAAATATACAGTTTTAAATGCTTAATTCTTAACAATTTCTTTCTCCTACATCTTTATTTAACCCTTTGCACTCAGATCAGGCTGGTGCACTTTATGCGCCATCCAGTTTTTAACAACTTTAGGCTTATTTAATTTTACACAATTTTATTTTTTATGGTATAATAAGATTAGAAGTTGAATGAAAGGATGCTACAAACGTTTATGTTCCAGTTTGAGTCGCTATAATTCTTCGTGAACTGGATTGTTCATCACGTCAGTCTCAGAATCATATTCTTGGTCCCTGTACTCAGTCACATCTCCATTGAGAAAAATGAATTAGATTTGTCCTCAGCTTGTCTCTACATACTTAATTTTTCCAAAACAGCCGAATATTGCTCTGTAGGTATAATTTCCCACCGTTTTGTGACAGACAGGTTGGATTATGGAGAGTGTTTCATGCACTTTCAAGCGCGACCAGACCAAACTGACTGATTCAATGAAAGTGGAAGCGTCGGAGCAGGTAGCAGGAATGTTAATACGAGGTTAGAGGGCTGTTGTCCTCCACCTTCGATAGTTTTTATTCAGCTTATGTTACATACCCAATGGCGCACTCTATACGCCGTACCTGTCTGCAATGAATTAATCATACTCGATGCGGAACCGGCCTTAATATACTGAAGAAATATTTACTACACCTACACATTATGTTGAAAGGAAAAAATTAGGGTGTGTGTGCTTAAAAAATTCTAAGTAAATTTTCCGCCATTATAATAAGGGCCACCCTATTATTTATGTGTTAAACCTCATAAAATGTAAATTGTCGAGAGATGACTCATTTTACCACCTTTTACCTAAAAAAGGACAATTTAAATAGCAAAGTGGCTTGAAACATACTCATATTAACCTTTCAAAATCAAAATTGAAAGTATAATAATTATGCATTTTTAGCTTTTAAAAATTAATAAGATAGCACAAATGTTTTCTTTTTCCTCGAAAAAGAATGATATATCCCATTTCACAATCTTTTAACTAAAAAATGGACATATTAGGATGGAAACTTGCTTAAATTGTGTTCATATTAGCTATTAAAAATTAAAACACATAATAATTACGTTTTCTTAGCGTTTAAAACTGATAAAATAACTTGTTTCAAAATTTTCAAAATTTGTTGCTTTTTTAACCAAAATTTTAAACATCCACTCTTTTCAATGAAATGTTACTGAAAAATGCTTCCCCTCTTATATGCATACTCACTCTAATAGTTATTTGGTCAGGAAAGATATAGTTTTACTTTGGGTAGCCATTTATATTTTAAACTACAGAAAATTTGAGTTGTCTATAGATTATATGACCGATTTAAAAAGCGTTTAGTTATAAAACTACGTATTATGGAAAAAGTTGCTTAAAATGCGTTCATATTAACTATTCAAAGTACTATCAAAATTTTAAATATCCACTCTTTTCAATTAAATATTGGTCAAAAAAGCTTTTCCCATTTGTATACATACTCACTCTAATGTTATTTGGTCTGGAAAGATATAATTTTTTTCTCTGGATAGCCATTTATATTTTAAATCAACGAAAATTTGAGCTGTCGACAGAGTTTATAACCAATTTCACAGTTTTTAGCTAAAGCATGACATATTATGGAGAAAAGAAGTTTTAAATATGTTCATATAACTATTCAGAATTAAAACTCATAATAATTATTTACTTTTAGCTTTTTTAAAGTTGAAAAGATAGCCTTTCTCAAAATTGACAAAAGTTTACAAAATTATAGCTTTTTTTTACCAAAATTTTAAACATGCACTCTTTTTAATGAAATTTTTTTCAAAAAAGATTCCTCACTTGTATACATACTCAATCTAGTTATTATTTAGTCAGGAAAGATAAAACATTTTTTCTCTGGGTAGCCATTTAAATTTTTAACCACAGAAAATTTGAGTTCTCGACAGACGATATAACCCATTTCACAACCTTTTAGTTAAAAAAGGAGAGTTTAAATTGGTAAACGGCTTGAAAGATGTTTATGTTCACTTTTCAAAATTAAAACCCACAATAACTATTTACTTTTTAAAATTTATAAATCAGTATTTTTCCAAAATTTTGCTTTTTTCACAAAATTCTTAAACATGCAGTATTTTAAACGAAATGTTGCTCAGAAAGCTTCCCAAATGTATACAGAATCACTCCAGTTAACAATTTAGTGAAGGAAAGGTACAATATCTTTGTCTGTGTAGTCTCTTATGTTTTTAAAACCCGGAAAATGTGAATAATCGAGACATGAAAAAACCCATTTCTCAACCTTTTAACTAAAAAAGATATATTAAGGAGATATTTAATTATTTACCTAATCGAAACTGCAAAACTTAAACTTATTTTGTTCAAACTATTTAACTTAGGAAAAATCTTGGTTTAAGAAAAATCGTTATCTCAGACTTTTCGCCGATGCAAACAAACCAATCTTTTGAGCTGTTGCCAAACTGTGATTAAGAATTGATAGCGGACGCAAACCCGATTTTGCGTCCACATAAGCGTTTTTATGTATAGACAGCTTGTTCGCCGGGAATAGTGATTGTATAAATTCAATTTAATCTCTTAAGCGCAATTTCATTTTGATGGTTGCCGTAACAATATATTTTTAAACTTCAAATTGTGATAGGCATTTAAGCGGTGCACCAATTTATTTCATTGCGTAGGGGAAGGCCCAATACCTAGGATACTTTTTTCATTAAAAAAAAAATTTGGGTGCTTTAGAAACATCAGCAAATAAGCTTTCTAACCCTCTTTAACTTTTCCTCTTACTTACCACATAGTAATTTAACCCTCTTACGGCCAGAAGGGCCAAGCCGGCTTGTCATGCAAACTACCAGACGACACACAGTACTGTATTTTAATAATCTAGAGGGACAAAAGTCAATTTTCTTACCTGTGCACGCAGGTCAAATTGTTGTTTATTTGCAAAAGGAATAAACCGTATTTTCTGGAACTAAGGTTTATATTCCAAGAAACCGCTCCGAAAAATAGAAAAAATGGTCCGATCGACCGACTATCTGTTGTCTGCCTGTCAAATATTCTAAGCATTCGTTTCAATCATCTGAGTTTGCTCAATGAATACCCTGTGTTTCTGTGCACTAGCAGTGTTTGTATGTTGCCATTATATTTGCAGAAGTATCAATGTGAGTTATCATAAGATTTTACTTTAATATGTGTTTTAATTTTACCATGGGCACCACAAGAATTGATCGTAGATTTTTCCGTGTGAGAAAAACGTCCAAGTCAATTTTAACTTTAGTATATTATATCGCATTAGACCAATGTGCAATTGTGTTTTTCTGAAAGAATTACTTGTAACCTTTACGAAATAATGGAATTTGCTTGCGAATTATTTGCGAAATCCATAGAAGTTTTCCTTCATTACAAATGACTATTTAAATGTTGCGCCGAAAGTTTTTCGACGTTTGGTTTGCTAACTCCTAATAATCAAGAATAGGTGCTTTGTTCAGTTATATACTACACTACAAGAATTTGGTGCCCTTTTTATCAGAAGGCAATTGGAAAACTTTAAAATATATAATCAGAAGTTTTAGCAAAAAATTTGAACAAAAAATTGTCGGTATCTAGCTTATCATAAAATTAAAACGGCTAAACAGTTGTGTGCTATCCGAGTCACGTCAATAGAATAGAAACCTTCGCAGAAATAAAATAAGACTGCAATCTCTAACGGATCACACTATAACGCGATTGTTCAAAGTGCAAGAAGAGGTCTTAAAATCTATAAGACACCGGAGAACTCGGGACATAATTGTGAGTGGGGTTATTATGGGACGGAAAAAATAGATACAAACGGAGATTTTCAGGTGAAAATTGTTATGACGAAAGTTTATTTAGCATATCATTAGTGCCTATTCAGATATACAAAGTGAATGACCAAACTATTTTAAAAATTAAAAATTATTATTTATAGATATGTTAAAATATATGTCTTAAACCTTTACAGTACTTTTATATTTCATAAAAAAAACCTTAACCGTTTATTTAACCCACTGTATTTGGGTTAAATAATTTTGTCCCTCTAGATTACGAAAATAACACATTGTGCGAAGGCCCAGCGACCGAAAACTCGTAAGTTTATTTCTTCCCCCTTTTTCAAGAGGGTCGGTAAAAGGTTAAGAGCAATCTTATCTTTTTAACAATGGTTGTTTCCCCTTCCACTGCCACTCTAGATTGATATCTCCAGTAAGTGTTCGAGGGAGTGTTTTCAATTTACATTACACTTTCTGCTGGCTAACTGCTAAAATTCCTGGATATAGGAAAATTTTAACTCAGGAATAAATTAATAACATATTATTTGATGATACAGATGAATCCGATTTAGATTTAATGAATTTCAGAGTGCAATTTTTTTTAAATGTATATTAATATAAAACAAATTATCAAAATAGTATGTAAATAAAATGTGCTGATTTTTATAGAAAACTGCGTTTAGAGCATGTCTTTTTCCTGCTAGAATTTAAAAATCTTCATTATGATTACAATTACTTATATATATATATATATATATATATATATGCGTACTTTAAAGAAATTTTCAGATCAAATATAAAATGCGTTGATGTTTTTGGAGAGCAGCGTTTGAATAATCGAAAGTATTTTTCTAAGCTCAATCTTCTTCCTACTAGTACTTTAAACATTATAAATACAATGAATTAAATATTCGTACTTTAAAAACATCTTACAGATTAGCGATGCTTAGGTAAGAAAATGTAATTTGTAAAAAAAATGCAGTTAAAAGTTCCCGCTGATTAGAAAATACAGGATTTGATTGTTACATTAATTAAAATTCGAGAATTTTCTTTTCTTCGTATCATTTACATTTTGTGTTTAACCCTTTAGTAGCGGGTACATTTAGTGTAACCGATCGTTCTAACCGCAAAAAAATAATTAAATTCATATGCCATGTATTTATTGTGGTACAGTGGCGAATAAAAAATGTATCCATGGCAATGAATAAATTTTTTATTTCATTAATTTATAAAAAGCATTTTGGTAACTTAGTGTCAAGATAAAGGATATGAAAAAGATTTATTTCATTTATATATAAAAATATTGATATAATGGGGAACTTAAGCATTTTTTAAAAACACGGGAAATCAATCCGTATTTATAGAAAATATCATTCTAATTTCAAATATGCAAGTGAAATTTTACATAAAAATTATATATTTAAATATTGAGGGCGAAAGATGCCCTCAGATATAGCAGGAATGATGATGCAATCCGTTATGCCGTCTCATTGGCAGAGTAGATTTTGACGTCACATGTGTCTTCCTTTGCATACTTCTCTTTCGCTACTTTTATACCATGTTTTGATTCAAGGATTTCGTACTAGCCTCTTTTTAGAAATGAAGTTCTTGGCTTTTTTACTATTCAACGTTTAATGGACATTCGTCTTGTACAAGGTAAATCGGATAATTTGCCAAGGATTTATTTGACAATGTAACGGGACACAAAACGCCGGCTCGTAAATTATGTCATAAGAAAAACTGATTGAACCTTCCCTTGAATGCATTCAGTAACCTGAACAAAGTTCTATACTATACCGCAATAAACTTCACCTTAGGAAAAATGGGTAGATTTTCAAATCTACCCGTTAGGTAGCGATAAATTGAAGAGGGGCCTTCGCGCATTCCGAAGAGACACCGCGATTCATCTCACACAAGAAAGAATGAAAAGCTAATAATCTGATTTTGTATGATATGTGAAATTTCGTATACCTACAAAAAACCACCAAATCAAAACAAAACAAAATCCCCAGGAAAATACTTAATTCAGAAATTCCGCTCAAAATAAATTCAGGTAAAGCATTTTTTTTAAATACACGTGTGTCTTTGAAAAATCAATTTTATTTTATATAGTTTTATATTACTCTGCTATGAAGAATATAAATTATTTCCTTCCTAAGGTATTAATTTTAAAAAATTAGTTAATAGTAATTAATATAAAAAATGCGGCAAAAATAACTTATATAAAGATACCTATATAAATTTATAATTATATTCAAACTCGACCGAATGTGACTAATCTGGGAATTTAAGGGCTACTACCTTGTACAAATCGACAAACCATAGATATGCGGTTAGATAAATATATCTATCTTTTTTTCTATTGTAATAATTGATAAGCAAATTGACTTTTTGAAGACTGCTTTTGATTTGAATATACTCTTTGAATCTAAATGATTTATTTTACATAAAAAATTCTGTGATTTATTTTCTTGCACTACATGAAAACGATTTTCATCTTCAAAAAAGTCATGAATTTAAACTTATGTTTAAGATATTATAATTAATTTTGAATGGTACTGTAATTTTTAAAAAATAAGAAACATTGGAATATCTATAGAAATAATATAAGCAGTAATATTACAAGAGCAAGCTTTATTTTCTTCTTAACCTTAAAGAAGTTAGGACAGCCTCTGTGCCACCTCCCTCAAAGGACTAAAATAGAAATTCGATGTAATCAAATAGAAGGAAAAACTAATTAAATTTAAATATTTGCTATAAAATTGATAATTAAAATCTGACCTTATACTTATATTCAAAACAAAACGGATATCGAGTTTAAAGCTGTTTTTTGCTGTCCATCTTGATATACAATTTTTAAAAATATAATATAGATAAATTACTGAACGGTTGCCGTTATAGTTGTATTAACACCTTTAGGAACAATACAATACTTGTATCTTTCCGACATTATTTTATCTCATGCGGTAGCAGGAAAATATAGAAAAAAAAAACAAATTATCTATAGCGAGCGAACGGGAGCTTCTCCCGTTCTCGCACATGTGACGTCAGAGTCGCTTCGCGCCAAAATGGATAGTTTTTAGCGCGTCATCTGAGACGCTAACTTAGATTGCAAATATGAAAAAAACTGCCTAATTTTTTTATTTAATGTTACTGTTCATTTTGAAGCATTTTTAATCGATTTGAAAAATTTAAAAAAAATGCTTAAGTTCTTCATTGTAAATGCGAAAAGCAAGACCTTCACAGATCTAGTCGAACAACTTTTAATGACTGCCCTTAAACTTATTAATTATCATTGCAAAACAAAGTCTTACTGAAAATTGAAGTCTTTTAAACTCGAATGGGACATCTGTTGGTATATGTGGTTTCACGTGGAATGAAAGCATCTTTTGCTGCTGAATGATTTCTTAAAATAACTGCTTCAATAACATTTAGCATAAGCATCTTCCCAATTAATATTTTTCCATTACACAAAGCTGGAAAGTCTAGATTTTTCAAAAGCATTATACGTGCACTTATTCCTTACTCTAATTTCTGAGCAGGTATACTCGAAGGTTCCAAGGAATTTAAAAATTCTGTCGGATATTCAACAGTGGTTTGTCTCTACATTGGTATCTACAGATTTGTGTATTTGATTTGCATCTGGTAATTTCTATAAAAGTGATTGTTTATGATTTTTACTCCATCATTGGTTGGAGAAAGAATGGCCCTTTAACACAGCCATTTTCACCTTGAAAATTATTTTCAATATTTGATATATTCTATCTTTAAGCTCTTCCATTGTTGATAGAATGTTACCTATATTTTCCAGTGTTATGAATTCTTCATTATCATTTGCAAGTTCTCCATATCCCATATGAAGCAGGTTCTGGGCGAATTTCTGAGTGGATGTATTACCTGTGAGACGGACCCTAATATTTGTCTTTAATCCGAATCTTTGCACATCTTTCCAAATATGGAATGATTTTATTTATGCATGCAATGCATCTGCCTTTGTACCACATGGAATAAGAGGTAAAGTTTGTCGAAAATCAACAGATAAGACAAGAGTGACGCATGGTAGCATCTAAAGCTTCCAATTCAAATTTATGTGCCATAGTGCACTCATCCCACACAATAAGTTAACACATTCTCCTCAGTCCTCCTCAGTATCTCGTGATTTAAGCTGTTGTTAACATCACGTTGTGCTTCTGGGAGTTCAAAGACTTTTAAATTAGTGCCACCCAATGCTTTAATCTTATCATCAAAGGCAATCAATATTTTATTAAACTTTTCATTATTATAGGTCAAATCCATGTTGTTTATTCTTATTCTTGTTTCATATAAAATACCTTCTGCTATATTCTCCTTATGTAAATTCCAAACACGTTTGAAGCATAACTGCAAACAAATCTCGAAGCATTCGTGCTGAATTTGTCGTAGCTTCTTCATCCAAGGTACATCTTCAATGTGAATAATCTTCAAGAAGTCCTCTCAGAAGTCCTCTATTTGAAAGTTTCGCATACAGTTCCATTATCAGTCTTTAAATCTAAAAATGTGTGGCGCGTAATACCTCGTGCAGTAATAACCTCAGATGAAAGCATTAAGAATTTATTGGATGAACTGCATAAACACGTCAGCCGAGACGGATTTTCAGGTACAACCTGTCCAGATTGTCGAGGATCTTGTTTCTTGCATTCCAAGTATAATATTTTGGCACTTGATAATACAATATATTGCGAGCAAATTCATCGCTCTGACAAAGAGTAAAGTAAGAGTTGTTTCTGATAGAACTTGCACTCTTTCTAACACATTTTCAGTTGTAAAGTAAACTCTTGACCATTCTCAAGATACACACTTAAATGAATAACAGTGGTTATATAATAACAGTAATAATAATAACATAACCTAATCATTAAATTCCAGTCGATGTTATTTTGAAAATTTCTGATCACGCTCTTAAAAGAGCAGTATATAATTGATTATAATCTTTTTGAAGGAAATTAATTTTATAATGACTGCCTCGATATTCTTCACCGTTTCGGATAATCCAACATTCAATCATATTGAAATGATCAAATATCAAATTATTTTTTATCAAAAGCTTCATCTCTGACCAAAACTGTACTTCTGTGTAGATTTTGGAATTCAATCAGTCGATGCAGAAAGCGCGTAGTGGATTTTCTTGAATATATGGCGATGGTTAAGTTTAGTTTAGTTATATTAACGTCCCGTTTTTTGAAGCAACATAAGGGCTATTTTGGGACTGACCTCGTAGTTTTGAACCACGGTTAGAAGACGAGAACGGCATCTGCACTGGCACCCCCTCTTCAAACTTCCGCATCACACCAGAGGGAGGACCTCTGAATCCTACGAATGATTTAACGTGCTTGAGGCCCAATACACGACGGATCTTTAGTGGAATCGGGTTTAGAACCTGGAACCGAGATACGAGGTCGACACATTAACACTAGGCTGGCGATGCTTACGAGAAACACATTGTGGCAATGTACGGAAAAGTCGTGGGTATTTAAACTCATATATGCATATAAGCTTCTGAGAACTGGAGCTTTCCATTCGAACTCGATTACCAGACGCCACCACTGTAGAAAATAGTTTGATAATGCATCGAATCAGCAAAAATACATCAAATATGAGCTACAAATAGGGGAGAGTCGCCGAATTTGAACCATATTATTTTTATATGCAGTGATTAAGAGATAATTTTAATAAAAAAAGGGGTGTATTTTTGTGCAGGTAATTTATCTCCAGAATAGTATATTTTACTTCTTAAGAAGTATATTTGAAATTTAAAAAAAAATGTGTCATCTAAAATATATTTTAGATATTTTTTTAATAATGCCATGCGATAAAATAAGTGATTTATTGTCTAGTTTGAATGAGAATGGTTGGCCAATTAGGTAATAATTTTATATGGCTTCACATTTTGTAATTCGAAATGCTATAATAAAAAAAATCGTTTCTTAAATCCTCAGATTTTACAGAAAAAAACCTTCGTTCTTTAAAAATCAAGACTTAAATCTCTGAAAAGCAGAAAAGAAACCGAAAAGTGCTGAGATAAATTACGTATTTAAATAGCATTAAAATTAAAGTGTATTATACTGGAGGATTTTTTTGTAGAAAGAGTAAGATGAAGAAACTAATTTACAAAATGCGAGACAAACATTTGTAAACCATACTGACTTTCATTTATAAATAGGGAGTGTTCATGACCTTGAATGTAACTATCAAACGAACTCTCAAATATTCAAATTATTTGACTGATGTTTACATTTTATTTAAAAAATTCATAAGGATACTTAATTTCCACAACTTGACGTTGATAATTAAATCTTGCCAAAAAAGATAGAAAATAAAGTATAAATGATTTTTAAAAAATCACAGTTCAAAAATATGATTATTCTTTCTTTAAATAAGAAATTCTACTTGAAATTCTATAAATTTTATATCAACTGATTAAAAAAAAATTCACTTTTTGAAAGGAAGAAAATATCTCTTTTATATTTAAGTGGTCATATCTGATAATTAAAAGTAATAGTCATCCAACCGCGATTTTACAATAGCTGTTATAGCTCGTGTTTCACGAAGAGATAATATACCGTCCCTCAAAAAGTAGGCGTGGATGGGCGTCACCAGTCTCTTGTGCGAATTTTGCGGTTTTTTGCGACTATCTCAAAAACTATTACAGATATACTCACAGTTTTTTCGATTCCGACGTTTTAGTATCTCAGCTTTGCTCTCATAGAAAAATTTTACTATGTTACAATTCAATTTTTTCACATTCATGTTTAAAAATTTGTAAAAAAATTTATTATTTCTTTATTTATGAATTTATTTCATTTTTTTGCAGTAAGAAGGTGTTATTTTCGTGAGCGAAAACATTTTTGAGAAACCTATAATAGTTTCCGAGATATTATCAAAAGTTTATATAACTCATTTAACATTAGATGGGCCGTTTTCAAAAAATCATGTAAGTCTCGAAATTATTATCACTACTGTATAAAACTTTTTGGGCAGCTACTTTCATGACCAGGAATTCATTTAGTGAACAAAATAGGTAGGCGTGATGGAGAAATTTTGAGATAGCAGTTACTTAACTCGGTTAATCAGTTTTTTTATCTGAATAAACCTGTATCCTTGAGCCATTAACATCGACACTGGTTTTGTGAAGACCCAATAATAAATACCAGAGTTACAGAGGTATCCAGTTTTTTTGTTGACTACTGTACATCAGCCACAATAGTAACAAGTTGTTTATAAACCCCACTCGAATCTGGCTATAATTTAAGTATGCGGTTTATAAACCACACCCGCAGTTAAAGGGTTAATAACAATTGCGTGCTTGCAGAAGCATTTGGAAGGGAAAGGAGAGGTTTTGAGTTCGTTACTTTTAGCAGTATACCTGCAATATTTATAAATAGTAAGCTCCATCTAGTAAGAGAATATCATGTCGAAGTAAATATTCTCTATCCTGCGTCGCCTCTTGTTCTGCTTTATCATTTTAAATTCTGAACTTTTTAGCAAATTTTCATTTGTTTACTATGGAAATGACTTAACTTTCCTTGTACCTATGTTTATATTAATACGTTTCCAACTTTGGAACTTGATTCTCTTTTAGATACTGATAATTAAATCTGAACAATTGCTCTGGAAATAAATTTCTTTATAATTAAATAAACTTAAAATTTTCTTAAGATTTAATAAATATAATGCATAATGTTTTTCACAGTGAGTTATCTTGAAATAAAAAAAAATTAGAACTTTTAAATGATAAAACTTTTTTGAATCAGCAATAATTTTAAAATGGCACTTTCATGTTCTTTAAAATTATGTTTTCGCTTGAAATTTGTCTTGTACTGTTAATCATATACAACGGTAAAAAAAGCAAACTTCTAGAAAATGTTTTACTAAAGTTAGAGTGATATAACAATTTGTATACGACCCCTTTATATTTTACAAGCGTTTGGATGGTCAGGAACATGGCAATAAAAGATCCCCCATGACGCAAATGACCACTTCTTTACTATAATAGGGATTGAAATGTTTACCTTCTTTCATGTATGGTTTTGGCCGTTCTGGGTTTTAAAAGAACTAGATTTCAAAGCACTGAGGGTTTCAGAGCGTTAAAAATTAAAAATAGATCATCTTTCACTTTTAGCAAAATTGCATCACTGTATTGTACCTTAGGCACCTCTGTGCTGTACCTTGGCCAGGGCTACCAAATATGACATTGTAACGCGTCAGTTTGGTACAAAGCTGAAGGAATAGCAGTGAAGTATTGAGGGTGATTATAGTCAGATTCATTATATGACTTTTTTGTCTCTGGTGTTCATTAGTGGCTTAGAACTAATGACCACCAGGATATAAATGATACCAAGTGAAAACGCGTATTTTAATTCCAAAACATATTAGGCTTTTAACAGTAGCAGAAACGTACTGCCGTTTAGTCTCTTTGCCGTCCGGTACAACTATAACCCTGTCCTTTATTGCCATGCCACTGAGAAACATATGTCTAGTAAAATGCCATTCTTACAACAGAAATACTGAAAAGACTTGCTGAATGTAGCACCTATGACATTAATTCCGCAATCCACACCAGGTAGGTATGAGTTGGAAGAGACCTACTCTGGTGCTGATTTTGCTCGCAAAACAATTTCAGGCGACAAACATCTACTGAGTCTGTAGGTGTCTTGTGCATCAACTGCTTCATACTGCGGGAGAGAATACTGCAACTATGCATAATAACATGACCGAGCATTTTTACTCACATCTAAGAAAAATGTACACAATTATTACTGTTCTTATTATGTCGATAGCATAAGAAAAAAAATAACATGGACAGTAAGAAACAATCAAGATTGTATTTTTTTATCTGGCAAGAGCTAGCACGTCTAGCAAATCTCACCTTAAAGTACTAAACATTCTCAGTAGTATTAACCTGCTAACATCTGTATACCCTAAAAATCTGATAATTTCTGTATACCGTAAAATCCTGCTAATAACTGTATACAGAAATTAACAGATTTTTAGGGTATACGGATGTTAGCAGTGAAAATGCAGATTTCAATGCTTCATGACAAATTTTGAAAAAACATCTTTTTATAAATCTATCGTGCAAATCTAGCATATATGTGCAACGCATTTTAAGAATAAATATTATACGGATGAGGAAGCGAGCAATACTAGCAGAAAAATACTGATGTTACGAGCTTGACGACAAAGCTGTTAACAGCTGGCAGACAAGTCTCGGTTGTGCAACCAACCGAGAATAGAAAACAGCTCGCTCTTGTCACGCATGAGAGGAGCCGGAGGGATTATAGAAAGTTTCAGTTCGTATTTTGGAAGGAGGGAATTTTATTTAGGTTCGTATTTTTTAAAATATGTTCACGCACGGAGGGGAGGAGGAGAGAGAAGCGTTCGAGATAGGAGAGCGTTGTTAGGAAAATTTGATAAATAGAGCTGAATCATCTCTTATGAGTCATTCCGATCATACAGCGTGTTCGAGCACGTTCAAGGTTGAAATAGCTGGTTGAAACACGTTCATATTGTTAAAATATTTTTCGAATTGATACATATAATATTTAATAAAAAAATGGGCACTATTGATGTTAATTGGAAATTATTTTCAAAAGAAACTAAGCTTACTGAAGAAGTAATTAAAAGTTTGCAAAATAATCTTGATTGGGATTTAATATCACAGCATCAAAGTCTATCTGAAAATTTTATTTTAGAATTTAAAGATAGAGTAAATTGGAGCGTCATATGTCAGTTTCAAAGATTATCGGAAAAATTTTTATCTGAAAATCAAGATTTAATTTTATGGGATGTTGTTTCTCAGTATCAATCTTTGTCTGCTGAGTTCATTCAAAGATTCAGACACAAACTCGATTGGAAAAAACTCTCGAGATATCAACGATTGGATAACAGATTCATTATTCACGAAGTTGATTCTCTGGATATGCAATTAGTTTCAAAATATCAAGTATTATCAGAGGAAACAATTGAAGGTTTAGAAGATGTAGTCGACTGGGATGAAATATTCAAAGCACAAGAACTTTCATCTAGATTTATAACCCAGCATATTGATAAGATTTCTGATTGCGACTCTCTTCAAAACAAATATTTGCCAGACGGTGTTATTAATACTATTTTTAAGCGACAAGTTCTTATGTTTCTTGGAAAAATTTGTAAAGCTTTAAAGTGAAAAGTTTTTAATAATTTAGAGCTAATAAATGAATCAATCAATAAAAATGTTTTCATTATTTCTTATATGTTTTTTTCACTTCCTTTTATGTTTTGTGAAATATAAATATTTATCTAACTGCAACTGCTTTTTCTAAAAAAAAAAACGTTATATAATCTGAATATTTTGTTCATTTTTTGCAGTTACTATGTTCTCTCTCAGAGCGATACGTGAAAGGGATTATGGATATTTCGCTAAATAATTTCAAACATAAAACGATATGTATTTGTTGTTTAATTTTTGTTTGTTTAATCCCCGCCAATATATTGCTTCTTGTCGGGGGTACGCAGAAAGATTATACAGTTAGTGAAAAAGTTGACATATCTAATTCATCATGCTTTTTTTCGGTTAATGTTGGAAGACGTGTATATTTCCATATATGTGATAAAGAAAATCATAGAATTTATGATATAAGACAATTCTGGAAACGAAATACTACGAGTAAGTTAAGCGCAGGAGTTATCGGTATTCAGTTAAACGAACTTCAATTTGAAAAAGTATGTGAACAATGTTCCAACTTAAATTTCCTTCGACAACTTTGATTGTAGGTCCTTCGAGTTCGGGAAAGACATCGCTAGTTCGAAAAATGATCAAAAACAATATTTATGATAAAAACATAACAAAAATAAAATGGTGTTATTCATATCCCAATTCCTGGTTTATGGAAGAACCTAATATAGAATTCGTGCGAGGAATTCCAAATGATTTTGATAACGCTGATTTGATAGTGATAGATGATTTGATGCTGCAGTTAAATGAAAAAATTGCTGAACTTTTTACGATAGCTTCACATCATTGTAATATTAGCGTGATATTGATACTACAAAATTTGTTCCCTAGATGTAAGGTTATGAGAGACATAAGTTTAAATTCACATTATATAATTTTATTTAAAAATCCGAGAGATATGAATCAAATAAATTGTCTCGCTAGGCAGTTGTATCCTCATAAATCAAGATTTTTCACAGATGCGTTTATAAAAGCAACCGTTTCACCGTATAGTTATTTAGTTGTGGATTTGCATCCATCGACTAAAGAAGAGTTTCGCTTGCGCGAAAGTCTATTTCCAGATGAAAGCGGGGTTCATTGGATTTATAGACCTATATAATGAAGCGTATAAAAGAAAATTATTCATTTTTAGATCTGTTGTCTAAGGCTCCCCGAAAACAAAAAAAAGCATTAATAAAAAACGCTACCAAATCTCAAATATTATCTATTTGTGAAATCTGTTTAAATATTGTTAAAGGTAGCATACCTGTGAAAGTGAATAAATTGCGTAAATATAAGACTTCTATCAGAAAAATTGCCAATCGGACTACTAGTTTAAAAAAAAAGAAAAAAATTCTTATTAATCAAAGTGGTGGTTTTCTTCCTATCATTCTTCCAGCGATTTTATCAACAATCGGAGGAATAGTCAGCAGTGCTATCGGGAAACGTTTATAAAAAATATTGTGTGTTAACAACAAGAAATGTCTCAGCGAATGGCTCTCGTCCCTTCTGATATATTAGCAAATTATTACACATCGCAGAAAAAACCCGAAATTAGATTAGAAGCCGATATTGTTGATTTATTGAATCGCGATCAACAGCTTCCCGATGATATGAAAGTAAAATTGTTGGGACAATTGATAACACGCTATCAAAAAACTGTTCATCAACCTCCAGAACCCATCAGAGTTAGTATAAGCGATGATAAGCCAGCGAACATAGAGGAACGGAACGCAATTGCAAATCATGTAACGGAACCTATTATGAACGATATATTAGCATCTGTTCCGAGCACTTTCGCAAAATTTGTTCCTGCTATTGTTGAAAAGTTAAAAATTCGTAACTATTCATGGAATGAATTAGGAGAACTAACATATAACAACACTCCGTTTAGAGGATCTAAAATAGTGGATCTATTTTCGTATTTAATGCGAAATATTAGTAAAAAACAACCACCTACACATTTCGATGAATTTTTGCATGCTTTACAAGAAATAAATATACCAACATCCTGGATAGCCAATCAGTTGGTTTTATCTCGAATACAAACAACATCTCGTCAAGAGGAAAATGACTTATCCAACTCTGCCGGTTCTGTAAGAAAGCTTAAACACCGTAGAAAATCTAAAAAATCGAAGTCAATTTTAAGCTCTGAAGAAGAAAAGAGCCCAGAATGGCGAAGATCCGAAAGTCGAAAACCGACAAAGTGGCATCAATTTTAGAAAAGCTATATTATAATGTTCAAAATCCTGCTTCTTTTGGGGGTGTGCAAAGACTTGCTAAAGCTTCTAAAATTCCTGTTAAGGAGGTTAAAAAATGGTTGTTAAAACAAGATAGTTACACGTTGCATCATCCCGTGAAATTTAAGTTTCAGCGACGAAAAGTTTTATCTTTTGGAATTGGCGATCTATTACAATGTGATTTGGTTGATATGAATAAGTTCTCAAGAGAAAATAGAGGTATGAAATATTTACTGACAGCTATTGATGTTTTTTCTAAAGTTGGATACATTATTCCAATGAAAAGTAAAAATGCTACCGCTCTTGTAGATGCCTTTAAACAGTTGTTTAAGCAAACAAAGATGGTTATAAATTTGCAAACTGATCAGGGAGGTGAATTTTATAACAAAAAAGTTCAACAGTTATTTAAAGAACACAAAATTAATCATTATAGTTCATTTAGCGAGTTTAAAGCATCAGTAGTGGAACGTTTTAATCGAACTATTAAAAATAAACTCTATAGAATTTTTACACATCGTGGTTCATATAAATATTTAGATATTTTACAAGGGGTTTTAAAAAGTTATAATAACAGCAAACATAGAAGCATAGGTATGGCTCCTAATGAAGTTACTGTAAAATTAGAACCAGAAATTTTTAAAAGACTTTATGGAGTCAATCAAAAATTAAAATTTAAATTTAAAGTGGGAGATCAAGTAAGAATTTCCAAAACGAAAAAAGCATTTCGTCGAGGGTATCTTCCTAATTGGAGTGAGGAAATTTTTCTAGTATATAAACGATATCCTTCCACGCCAGTCACATATATTCTAAAAGATTTGAAGGATGAAATTTTAAAAGGAGCTTTTTATGAAAGTGAGCTGCAACTTGTTAAAAGTTCCAAGGATTTTTGGAGAGTAGAATCAATTTTAAAATCTAGAGGGAAAGGTAAAAACAAAGAATATTTAGTTAAGTGGAAAGGATTTGATGATAGATTCAATTCATATATCAAAGCATCATGGATAAAAAAACTTCTGAATTTTTTGTTTCACTGCCTAGTAATGCAAGTATGGGATATTTCCCCCATAACATTCCATCTTTATATCGAACTAAACTATCGACGCCTATTGAATTTCATGGAGATTGGGAAGTTGGTTTAGCTGAAATATGTTTACCTCGTACATGGTTTAATATCGGTGAACATAACAATCAATACTCTATTTTATTTGAGAAAGAGGAAACAGTCATAAGAGATTCGCATGCATATAAAATTAAAATTACATATAAAACAGATGAACCAATTGAAAACTTTTGGATGGAAATAAATCGGAAAATTTCGGACTTCTTAGGACCGCTGGATCGCATAAAATTTTCGGTTATTGAAAATGGCGTGCATCTTGAAATGCTAGAAGATTATGAAATTCTTATAACCCCAGATGAAGCTGATAAGTTTTTATATATGCTTCATTTACCTAATGAAAGAACACTCATAAAAATTTCGAGTGATTTTAGATTTAGACCATCACAGAAATCACCAGTGGAAATAATGTTTACAGTTATAGATAAAACTCCTCTAAACATCGATGAACATTCTATTCCACTATCAAAAACAGACGGAGGAGCTATTCCAAAAAGAAACAGATTTGTTTTTGATTCGATAAATAAAACGATTTCAATCATGGGATTACAAAAATTTGTAAATTTTAATTATGATGTTAACGAAAATGAAGTTACAATCAAGGTTGAAAATCATGTAGAGCTTCATATAGAGAGCGCAACATTTTTAAGGAAACTTCATTTGAGAGAAGCAACTGTCATAAAAGAAGCTACGAGCTTCAAAGTTAATCCTGATATAATGATTGATAGATTTGAAAAAATAGTTTTAAAAGTAAAAAATTATCCTACTGACGTTATATATAAAAAAGAATTTAAAAATATCTTTTTAAAAACAGGGTTGTATACAAATGCTAGCGATTTATTTAAGTCATTCGATCATGTTACATTAATACCATTACATAATTTGAAAGTAGCTTTGGACGTACCATTAGGGTTTGAAATACGACTTAGCAGGGGATTAGCTGATATGTTGGGTTTTGAAAAAACCGATTTTGAAAGCGGTTACTATGAAAGCAAATATGTGTTAGATTTAAATGCTAGTATAACAGAAATATTTGTTTATTGTAATATAGTTGAATCCCACCCCGTCGGAGATTCTGTCTCTCCTCTTCTTAGAATAATCCCCTGTATTAATGAAAAAGAAGAACAAATTGTTAAACAATATGAAAGACCTCTTTATTTTCCTCTAAGAAAAAAACGCGTTGAATGCGTTGAAATAGCGTTAAGAACAAGCACGGGGGAAATTATAACATTTACAACCGGAAAAACTTAAGTTGTATTATCGTTCAAACAAAAAAGTATAAATTAGATTTTCTCGTCAAATTTCATCATTCTTGTTTTGTCGGTCAAAAAATACACGTTGACTCTAATGATGCATTTACATAGGAAAGATTGTGAAGCTTACTATTGCGCTCAAGTAGGAGGTGGTGGATATTTCAGAGGAGCTGTTGGAATTCAAAGAGGTTATGGGGTTTTTGGTGATCTTAAACGCTATATCACACCTCTAGCTATAAAGGCAGGGAAATATTTGGGACAACATTTATTACACACCGGAAAAAATGTTTTATCAGATGTTCGAGAAGGTAAATCTTTTAGAGATGCAGCGCGCTCTCGTCTTCATCAGTCCTCTAAAAAAATTAGAGATGACTTTTTCCAACAATTGCATCAGCAGGGAAAAGGTATAAAAAGGAAAGCTCCTCGAAAACGTTGTCAGTCTAAGGCAAAGACCTCTAAAGCGAGACCTCCTAAAGCAAAACGTCGCAAAGTAACGACACGAGATATATTTGGATAAAAATGGATTCAAAAGCAGCTATTTGTTTAAAGTCTGAGTTAGATTTGTTTGAAAGTCAAGCGGTGCAATTAGCAATAGAAAATTCTACATTTTTAGAGGTGAGACCGATAGCTTCATTAAGTGAAAATGCGCCGATTGAGTTTTATATTTCCGGAAATGGAGAAGAATATCTAGATTTGGCTCACACAATTCTACATCTTCAAATGAAAATTACAAAAAAGAACAATACCGATCTTCTCAACACCGATATTGTAGCTCCTGTAAACTATATTTTAAACACAATATTTTCAGAATTAAGCATTTATTTAAATGACAAGCAAATCGCTTCACATTCGAACTATTCTTATCGTGCACTAATAGAGAGTTTGCTGATTTCATCTAAATCTTCTCAAGAAACTATGTTAACTTCGTCTTTATTTTTCAAAGATACAGCTGCACACCATAATGACGTAACAGAAAATTCTTCAAACGCTGGTTTCACAGCTAGACGAAACAAATTTAAAAATTCTAAATTAGTTGATCTTTTAGGTCCGCTACACTTCGACTTAGGTAGTCAACCAAAACTTCTAATACCCGGTATAAACACACGATTAAAATTAGAGCTTGCGAAAAACACTTTTGCTTTAATGTCTGCAGCTGATAATTTCAAAATTTAAATTAAATCAGCTAGTTTGTTTGTAAGAAAAATTAAAGTAGCTACTTCTATATTCTTGGCTCAAGAAAAGGCTCTAGATCAAGGGTTAATTAAAATGCCTATTCGAAGAGTTGAAGTAAAAACTTTCACTCTTTCAACCGGTTTACAATCAACCACTATTGCAAACGCATTTATAGGACAATCACCTAGTCGTGTAATTATAGGTTTCGTATCTAACGAAGCATATAATGGATCTTGTAGCAAAAACCCGTTTCATTTTCAAAATGTTGCTTTAAATTATTTATGCCTTATCGATGGCGGTCGCATGTTACCTTCAAAACCTTTGCAACCAAATTTTGAATCAAATTTATATTTAGATGTTATTTAGTGCTCTTTACTAATTTGAATCGATTTCATAACAACCAAAATATCAACATTAGCTATGATGAGTATAAAAGTGGGTATACATTTTATGCTATAGATTTAACGCCTGATATGGCAGCTGGTGAATCGCATGTAAGCATAACTAAAAATGGAAATATAGCGATCGATTTGAAATTTGAAACTCCATTAACTGAAACAGTTAGTTTAATAGCGTACTCAGAGTTCCGCAATGTTATAGAAGTAGATAAACAACGTAATGTTTATACAGATTATTAATAAAAACATTTCATGGATAGTATAACATTATGCGGGTTGGCTTGCGGAGATTCAAAAATAAAATCTGCTTTTGCGGGGGTCTTTGCATTAGATTCATTACCTAAATATAAAAAAAAATTTCGATCTTTTATTATTAATTTAGATGGAAGGTTTAAACCAGGAAGTCATTGGGTTGCAATATTTTTTAAACGAGATACAGCTTATTACTTTGACAGTTATGGATACCCTCCGATAAAAAAGCATCTTTTAAATTTTATGAACCGAAATTCACAGAAAATACTGTATAACTCTCAAACATTCCAATCCAGTTTTTCTCAAACGTGTGGACTTTTTTGCTTATATTTTTAATATTGCTATAGTAGAAATATCAACCTTCGGAATCTCCGAAAAAATACAAAAGCAAATGAAACATTTATCAAAAAGTTTGCTGGGAATAAATTAAAGAGAGGTCGCTGTTGTCATTCTGAACATGTTATAAATCAAAGCTGTATCGCTATTATGAATATGATAAACAATACCTATTTGACATAAACGCTATCAATCATGGAGCGATATGGTTATATCTCAAAAGTGTGTGATGATGGTATTAGATTAGAACATTTGCATAACAGTTTATTCGAAGATGTTTTGGATGGTATTAAAATAGCTCGAAAAATCCATTCAAATTAAAAAAATATTGCATATTTCAAAATAATGAGCAATTCAGAACTTTTGAGAATGTTACACGAAGATCCATCTGACTATTTATTCGGGTTTTGCTTTTTGGTTCGCACTGTTAAAAATGAACCATTTTCAGCTCATGCAACTTGTAAAAATTTATATTCTAAAATTTTGGATTGTGTATCACACGCTAAATCTATGATGAACGCAGATTCTCTTGATTGTAATGATAAAATATTGAAAGACGTTTTACGAGAAAAATGTTCTGCAATGGGACAAGAACTCAACGTTGACAACTATACTACAAAAGTTGCATATTTTCAGCTATTAAATGATGATCAACTTGTTCGCTTACTGCATTCAAAATAATTTTTAAAAGAAGAGAATTGATCCTTTTTATGTACACGATGATATAAAATGATCATATATTTTGAATGATGTATTTCTATACTGTCTAACCATATTATGACCTCTTTTAATAATTATCTACATATATCTTTTTCATAATTATCATCTGTATATTTTAAACTCATGTGATTTTGTATTTTGTGCTCTGTGTAAATAGAATAGATATTGTAAACTTTTAGCTTAATAAAAAAGTTCGTATTTATAAAACGTTTTTTTGTGACTATATAGCAACATAAAAATACAAAACCTCTATTTTTCTTTGTCATACTAGATTTTATTATCATCGAATACACGACTTTAGTAAAATATCTAGACTTCCATCCGGGAAGGAAATGAAAAAAGGGAAATAGTTATTAAATTCACATAAAATAAACACGAAACCTATAGTGCGGATAGATGAAGATCGTTTGAAGTCTCTCGAGAGAAAACGAGATAATGATGCGAAGCAACTTTAAACACGATCAAACTTTGCAGCTGGAGATGAAAGCCATTGTATGGAAATAGACAATAAAGACATATTCGATATACACTGCCGTCTGTATTATAAATTTTGAATATAAAGTTGTGTTAATGTTACATCCTTTTCCGCTTAGAGAAAACTATGTTTTCAAAGCTTTTTATTTAAATTACCTGAGAACACGATAAAACAACATCTGTTTTTTCTTATTTCCGTTCGTTGAAATAATCTCACGTGTAGAGAAAAAGGGTTGTAGGGGGTCGTAGTCAAGATAAAAAGAATTAGCAGAAACATTTTTAAACATCTGTTTACTTTTATTCAATAGATTTTCTAAACCGTTGAATTAAGAGCCAGATGTTTTTGAAAACATTGTAAAAATATCAACCATTTTTTCTGGCATATGGTGTTTATTTCACAGCTGCTTTTTTAAAAAAAAATCAACTAGATGGGAGTATAATAAAAATATTTCATCAATAATTACGGGAAAGAAATGAATAAAATATGATTATACTACAAGCGAAAATGTCGCTAATAAATAAAAAATTACACAACACCTGTGAGGAGGAGGGGTTTAACATTTTTTATCGATTTTTTTAACAGCTGTTATAGAGTATGAACACACTTTTTAATAGCATGAATCACCCATAATTTCCAGGACAGATGTTAAAGATACGCATATAAATAGCTCTAGAATTCGATCTACTATCACATTCAGATTTCTTTTGCAAAGCAGTGAATTACAAGCTCGAGGGATTGAAATCATGGCTTCCATCGGCGGTAAGTACATTTTTTTTTTTAAATGAGCTAGTTTTAGAGAATTTTAAAAGCGTAATTTAATGTTCAGAAACTTAATCTTCCTTGCTACGTCTAGCAATTTTTTAAAAAAGGTTATTTTTTTTACCAGACAGAAAGAAACGATTTATAAATGAAATTGAAGATGAGGAAGATGATTTTACAGATGCTCAGCCTCTGTTGCCTCGCCCTGCTAAGGGGAAAAAGCCAAACCCTCGTAGCTGTGATCTAAATCTTGCAGAGTGTGGATCTGGTCCATCTAAGAGAGACGAAGAAGATAACCCTGATTTAATAATGTTCGATGACTATGACATCCCGCTTCAATCTAAATCAAAAGAATCTCCAAAAGCAGCAACCCGAGGAAAAAAACCTGCTCCCTCCTCAAAAACGGCAAGAGAAAATGCATGCAAACCCGCAACTCCTCGATATGACATCAGTTTCACCCATGATCGGGATATTCCTCCCTTTATGATCTACATGGGCCGCGGTATTTCAATGGAATTGAAAGAATTCCGGAAAGTAATGTATTTAGGGTTCCAACGTATGAACGACAACAACGAAGTCCGCAATTGCTTCAATATCCCCCTAGACCTTCTGGATACATTGAAAAAAGCCATCGAAGCTATGGCATGTTGCTAAATTTGAAATGAATGTTTAATGCCATTCGCCAGCATCTCAATTATTTAACGCTTTTTGCTCTGTGTCTCTACATCTAGTGACTGTAAATATTGCGACTACACACTTTTTAAAAAATTTGTGAACATACTTTTTAGTATTTAATATTTCTTATAACGTTTTTTAAAAAGTTTATTTTTAATTCCATGTATAAAAATATAATTTAGTAGAAGAGGAGAGATTTTTTTTCTGAGGGAAAAAAAAAATGATACAATTTTTACCACATAGAAGTTCATTTCGCAATTATGCTCGCACTTTAAGAGCTACATTAGATTATGTTGATCCTGATTCATTATACAATGACGCTAGAAATGTCATCTATAATATTTTAAATTCTAGTGTTGTGCTTAGAATTAGACTTATCATTTGTGTAAGCGTACTTTTTTCAAAGACAGATGAAAACAATGTTGAGAGTACTGAAACATTCTATTTTTGCAGCTTACCTCTAAGAATATTATCGAGACTTCAAATATATCCTGCCGTAGATTCAGGTTTTCAAAAAATCCGTAACTCCATATTTAATTTTATTCACAATGGAAGTGGTTGGGCTATTAAAAAAATACAATTCATAGATTTGCATATAGGCAACTACCGAAATATTAGAGGAGGTTGTGGATTCATAAACATACCAAGAAAAATAAAAAATAAAAAATGTATTTTAAATATCAAATGTAAAGACAATAGATGTTTTTTGTATTCAATATTAGCTAGCTTGTATCCTGTGCAGAAAAATTCAAATTTAGCTTTTAAATACAAAAAATATCTTAAACATTTAAAAACTGCTGATATTAAATTTCCAATAGCACTTTCCAAAGTAAAAAAATTCGAACGAATAAATGAATTAAAAATCAATGTTTATGGTTGGGAAGAAAACGATTTTTTCCCTCTATATGTTAGCAAACAATCATCTAAGAGAGAGATTCATTTATTCTTTTTCAAGAGTCATTTTTTCCTAATTAAAAATTTTAATAGACTCTTAAATGAAAAAAATGGATTACATTTTTATTGTAAAACCTGTCTTAGTGGATTTTCTAGAAAGTGTACTTTAAATGTTCATAAGATATTATGTCAAGAAATAAAACCCCAAAGAGTATTAATGCCTCAGAAAAAAAAACTGTCCTTCACAAACTTAGCAAAAATGCTTTATCATCCTTTCATTGTTTATGCGGATTTTGAATCTCTAACAAAAAAAGTTCATACAGTTTTACCATCATCTGTCGATTCCTATACTGCCGCGGTAGAAAGACATGAAGCTGTAAGTTATTCGATAATTGTTTGTAATGCTCAGAACAAATTAATTTTTCATGAATTTTATTGTGGAGTAAACGCTATCGAACAGTTTTTAAACACTTTGAGATATATTTCTGAAAAATTAATTAAAAAAATGAAAATCATACAACCAATGAATGAAAATATAAATGTTATATATGATAAAAATGTTTGTCACATCTGTGGAAATACCTTTAAAAAAGGAGACATTCGTTGTCGTGATCACTATCATTGGTCATCTGATGGACTCATAACAGGAATGGCGCATTCATCTTGCAACTTAAATTATAGAGCGACTTATTTCATTCCAGTGGTAATTCATAATTCACGAAATTATGATACCCATCTTATCTTAAAAAACTTACCTAAAAATTATGCCAAATTTATCAACATAGTGCCCATTAACATGGAAAAATTTACTGTTTTCTCTCTCGATTCTTTAAAGTTTTTAGATTCATATCAGTTTCTAGATGCAAGCTTAGATCAGTTGATTAAAAACTTGGAAAATTCTTCTCATGAATTTGATATTTTTAACACTTTCTATGCTTGTGAAAAAAATAGTTTTCTGTTGAAAAGAAAAGGTGTTTTTCCTTATTCTTATTTAGATGTGATCGAAAAATTAAATGATACATGTTTACCCCCTAAGGAAGCCTTTTTCAATATTTTGAATAACACTCCTGTTAGTGACGAAGACTATGAGCATGCGAAAACTGTATTTAGAACTTTTAAATGTGGAAATTTAAGAGATTATTTAGAACTATACCAGAATGTGGATACAATTATGCTAGCCGAGGTTTTTACCTCGTTCAGAAAAACTTCTATGCAATATTATCGTCTAGATCCCGCTCATTTTTTAACCTCTGCCGAGCTAACGTGGAACGCAGGGTTAAAATATACAAAAGTTGAATTAGAACTTTTGGGAGATGTAAATGATTACATTTTTTTCGAATCACAAATGAGAGGAGGAATTTGTTATTTAAATAAACGACATGTTGCGGCTAATAACCCCTATATTCCAGAATCATATAATGCGAAGAAATCTCACAATTATATTGTTGCGCTTGACGCGAATAACCTTTATGGTTTTGTAATGAGCCATCCGCTACCTCTTGGCAACTTCTCATGGCTTACTTTGGAAGAAATTGAGAATTTTAATATTTTTGATTATGATAATAATTCAAATGTTGGATTTATTCTCGAAGTTGATTTGTTATGTCCTTCTGATATGCATGAAAAAATGAATGACTTACCTCTAGCTCCAGAGCATTTAACTATTAGATATGATATGCTTTCAAAATATTCGAAAACTCTATGTGACAAATTCGGTTTAAAACATACATTGCCGTGTAAAAAATTATCACCTAATTTCTATCCAAAAACTAACTACATTACTCATTATTTAAATCTGAAATTTTATTTGGAGCAAGGAATGATTTAAAAAAAAATACATAAAATATTGTCATTTACACAGAAAAAATGGTTAAAATCATATATTGATTTCAATAATGAAAAGAGAAACAACGCAGATGATGCCTTCACCAAATCATTTTTTAAAAAAATGAACAACTCATTCTTTGGTAGACTTATGTTAAATCAGCGGAAAAAAATAAATGTGCGAGGTGCTTTAACTTTAGAGGATTGTAAACGTAATTTATCTAGTCCGTTATTGGAATATTTTGAACCTATAAATGAAAACTTGACAATTTTCAAAATGCGTAAACCAAATTTAATCTTAGATAAACCAATCTATGCAGGGTTTTGTATTTTAGAATTATCAAAGCTTCACATGTATTACTTATATTATTCAAAGTTTAAAAAGTTTTACAGTAACAAATGCCAACTACTATATATGGATACTGATTCTCTGTATATGAATATAGAAACACATGATGTGTATAAAGATATGAAGTTATATTTCAATGACATTCTTGATTGTAGCAATTTTCCTTTAAATCATATCTTATTCGATGATTCAAACAAAGGTAAATTAGGATTTTTAAAGCATGAATCAACACTAATGATAAAGGAATTTGTAGCTTTAAAACCTAAAATTTATTCCTTCTTATTTGCAAACAATACAATTAAGTCAAGAGCTAAAGGTGTGAAAAGCTCAGTTGTACAAAATTTTACCTTTGAAACTTACAAAAATGCTTTGAAAAATAAATCATGTTTAAAACATTCTCAATGTTCGATAATTTCAAAAAAACATGAATTGCAAACTGTTATACAAAACAAAATTAGTTTATCTGCTTATTATGATAAGAAATTTGTAATGCCAGATGGCATTAATACTTTAGCATATGGACATTATTTATTAGATTGTATTCATAGCTGTTCGGAAGAGAACATTTGATATTATTTGTTTATAAAACTTAACAAAATGAAATGTGTATAAAATTATATGTTCAAACAACACTTGAAAACGTTATCTTTGTGCTTTTCATATATTTTCTATTTAAAATATGCTGCATTATGTGATTATGTGTATTTGATTATATCATATGTATAACAATGTATATCGTAGATCAACTGTTAATTATATAAATAACAGCATTGTAGTATCTTATAACTATGTATTTTATTTGGAAATAAAGCATGGTCCCCCTCTCGGAGGGCCTGGAGAACTTTCAGCTTTGGTGTGTTAGGATTTTTTTTAATATAATCACCAAGCTGAAAGTTCTTCAGGCATAACAACATCTCGTGAGCGGAAGCAAACCTTTGACATGGAAATAGTTGCTTATAAGAGCTGTTCGACATATCAAGACACAGACCGGATAGCGGAATGGCAAGTGACACAATCAACTAATCTTCTCAATAGTTTGCCGAGGGTTCGAATCGCGAGCGCACATCGTAGACCATTCACATCAAAGAGGATAAGCTGAAGCGAGGATGGAGATGCGGGTAAGTTTTTAGAAACAAGTGTAAGGAGGGGTGAGTACTTTTAACATTTATATAAGTATTTTTTAAATTTATATTACTCAAGAGTGTTTAATTAAATTAATTCAAGAATCCATAGATCGATAAATAAATGAATGATAAAATCTGTTATCGTATTTAAGATCATGATTTAATTTTTAAAAAGTTTCATGTACTTGAATGCGGTAGTAGACTTTGTCAATCGGCGTCTCTACAACTTTTTTGAAATTTGAAAAAAACTGGTGCATTTTAAATTTTTCATTTTTTTTTTTATTTTTACTTTTGGTTCCCCCCGCGAGAGGCGAAAAACATGATAGGTTTGTTACAACACCTGAGTTCAATATATATTTTTAATTTTATATTGTCTCGAGTGTGGTAGCAGACTAGGTCAATTATACTACAAGACAACGTAACTTCGAAAGCAGGTATGCGTCTCTTTATCTTCATCATAAATTTAGTTGTCATCTATCACACTAACCAAGAGTGGATTTTTTAGATTTTAGATTTTGAAACCGCTGTACTTCAATTAAAACCTAATATTTAAAAAAAAGTTTATTGGATTGCTGCACGCTGGTTTTGTAACTAAAATATACTCTCCCCCCTATGTTTAACATCTCTAAAGTAAGTCTTTTTATTCATTTTAAACTCATTGCTCGCATTTGCTATGATAACTCTGCTATTACACTTGGGTTCATGATATAGTTTTTAAAAGTATCATGCCTTAAGTGTAATAGTAGATTTTTTCATTTCCACATCTCTATATCATTATTGAAGCATTTGGTATGTATTTTTATTCAGATCTTTTGTAATTTTACTTCTAATATATTATCTCTGCAACTTTTAAAATTTTTGTTTTGAAAATTGTTACATTTTTAAAAAAAAGTTTTATTTTTACTTTGGTCTCTCCCCGCCTGTGAAAAAACATGATAGGTTTGTTACTACACTTGTGTCATATATATATATTTAATTTTATATTGTCTCGAGTGTGGTAGTAGACTATGTCGATTATACTACAAGATGACGCAACTTTTGAAACAGGTAAGAGTCTTTTTATCTTCATCATAATTTTTAGTTTGACATCTATCACGCTAACCAAGAGTGAAATTTTTAGATTTAGATTTGAAACTGGCGCACTTCAATTAAAACCTAATATTTTAAAAAGTTTTGATTGCTGTACGCTGGTTTTGTAACTAAAATATATACTCCTACCACTATGTTAAACATCTCTAAAGTAAGTCTTTTTATTCATTTTAAACTCATTGTCCCTGTATTTGCTATGATAACTCTGTTATTGCACTTGGGTTCATGATATAGTTTTTAAAAGTATCATGATTTAAGTGCAATAGTAGATTTTTTTCATTTCCACATCTCCATGTCATTCGCGAAGGTTTTGGTATGTATTTTTATTCAGATCTTTGTAATTTACTTATAATATATTTGTTTACTTCTTCATTGATATAATAGATTAGTGTGACA
>BGPR01014682.1:0-38590 GCA_013235015.1 Araneus ventricosus
GAGATATCCTCATTTTGCTGTATTTCTTATTTGTTTTCCAACATGGTGTTCTTCTATAAAGATATGAGTATTAAGATTTCTGCTTTTGAGTTAATATTTGGCTTAACTTTCAATTTTAAAAAAAAGTTACAGTGCTGCTTTTTGTAAAATGTTTTATTGTCCTTGCGTTGTACTGTACGAAGTTTTGTTGAACCTCTGTTTCAAATAGAGATATATGGTGCCCAAATGCATACCGAGATTGAAAGCGCTTCCCTATTCTTTGAAATGGTCATTTAGAGGTATACTGTGTTATTTCAAACTATACTATGCCTTGTTGCATTCATTTACATGTATAATATGTTTCGAAAATCATGGCGAAGCAAGATGCAGACGTACAAGTGGTTCTACATCGCGTGAAAATATTATCTTTGATTCAGATGAATTTTCAATCGAACACTTAAGCAGCAGCAGACTTTTTCCTTCATATTTTTACGCCAGATTTAATGCAGTGATATCAATGCAGAATTATTTCAGATTGAAATATTTCTGATGAATATGTGTAAATATTATTAAATTAATTAAAACTAAAACTGCTTTTCTTAATTTCCATTTTTTAGGTAATTATGTTTGCGGATAATGTTTGTGAAATTCGAGAAGCTTCTTTCGTAAACTGTCAACTCCCATGTTTGAAAGAAGTATTGTGCAATAGAAACGAAATATCAATTGTAAAGAGCGTAATTATTCTCGACTTAAAAAGCCTGCTTGAGACAGGCATTTTGCCAAATAATTCAAACAAAGTGTCTTTAGAATCATCTCACATTTACACTCATTTTCCAGACATAGTTTATATTATAGTGAAAGTAGAATAAATATTAGATGTGAATGAACGTGTTTGAGAAAAATTCACCACTATTTCAATTCATTTCTTTTATATATACTTTATGAAACAAAAAATCGATCCTCATATTTTCAGTTTTTTTTTTTTAAATTTAAAAACTTGACTTTACGTCCAGGCTGGTAAATAAATGTAAATTGTTATCTGAATGTTCTAGGAAATAAAGTGATATCATTACTTCCGATTTTGAGAGGTTTCAGCGCATCTGTTAATTTTGTTAAATATTTTAACCGTAAATAGGCAAATTATTTTGCCGCATAAGGGATGTGAAAATCATTTTTTTGAGAGAAAAGAGCTACGTTATTACAGTTGAGAACAAGGTTTAGATTTAGTCATCAACAATTAAATATCTTAACAAAAAAAGACCCTTAAGCTTATTCTAAATTAAACAGAAAAAAATATATCATTATATCCTCAGATAGAAAAAATTTCTTTAACTATTCTCTGAAATTGTTTCATTAAAATAGTTTAAAATATGGTATGGGGAATTTCTTGATGTCCAAACCGTAGACTGGGGACGACCAGCGATTAGCTAAATTGACCTGTTTAAATCAATGCGTTTATTATCTTGACTACAGGAATAGCTCAGAAAGCAGTCAGGACTTATGAAAAACAAGCCAAGGGGCCGCGTTTTATATTAAAAACGTGAATACAAGCAAAGAACGGGTAAAAAACACGATTCGATAATTCCCAGTGAACAAGCATGATACTTTATTGAATGGCGTTTATTTGCTCTTCGCGCAATACATTGTTGTATTTCATAGACGACCTTAGCAATCTTCCATCTAATGATGACATCTTAGTGTTAGTGCATTATTTTCATTCCAATTTCATTTTAGGGTGTAAGTTCTTCAAACAATCAGTAACAGGATGGTTTGTACAGCAAAATTGATTTGATCGTGGCTGCTTGTCTGGCTGTCAAGCAAACACCCCTAATCTTGCCGAAAACCATATACTCTGACTGCCTTTCAATAGCCTGATAAAGCAAATGAGTTCATTTACACAAGTTAACATCTAAATGTTTAAACTTACTTTTGCTCTAGTATCTATAGTATTGCCAATATTTAGATCTTATTTTAGATTTGCTATTTTGTTTACGAAATATTTAGTTTCTGAATTGCATTTTTGATATGTCTGTTTACTGTTTATTTACGTTCATATATAACAAGTTATATTTTTGATTTATACATATACATATATATATTCTTACATTTTTCTATATTTTCTCATGTCTTATGTAATATTAGCAGATGATACAATACCTAACCTAGCTTTTCGGATGAGTAATGAAACATTGATTCATCTTCAGTTGTTATTCATACATCCTTTGACAATTTTAAACTCTTCATGAAAATGAATTTTTTTTTTTATATACAAAGAGAATTTTTTCAAAAATTATTTTGTGATATTATAAACAGATAAAGTTATTTTCACAATCATATTTTGACACAAAATTATATGTCGAAATATTTTTGTTAGCTGACTACCCAATATGATTTTCCACGTTACGATTTTGAAAAATAAAGATTTCAAAACTGTCCTTGTATCTATGATTGTTCCAACCACTTAATTCAATTTAAAATGCTTCATAAATTGAAATTATAAAAAAGTTAATACTTTTAAGGTTATGATCCCTTATTAATATATATTTTTCTGCTACATTCATAGTGAGACATATATACATAGCATAAATCGTAAAATCAAAATGCAAAGTTAAAGCTCAATGACGATTCGTCAGTTGTTCGTTTTTTTCTTCAACAGATTTCTACGGTTCTTTCAATATTTTCCATTTGACACAATTCGCAATATTTTCTTTATTCGGATACGCTTTCAATTGATTTTCATGTCTTTCGATATATATATATATATAGAATCCAGTAAATGATCACAAAGATAAAAGATTCAGGAAATGAACCAGATCACAAACAAATTTAATAACTGATCCAAATAGAAATCCAATTCAAAATAGAGAGGAAAAACAGTTACACCATGGTAAGCAAAATTAGAAAAAGGAAATTCTTCAACAAACCCGGTGAATGCCCTCAATACAATACATCTGGAGCACCTGAGAAATATTAACAAAAGAACTATTTTTCTAAAATAATTTTGTATATTTTTCTTTTGTTTATATATAAAGCGAAGAGATTGATTATAAATTATTTTTAAAACAATAGTTGGTAAACAATATGCAAATGCTCTATCGAGCATGCATGAAACAAATATCATTTTCATTGAAATACTTTAAAATATTTTATTATAAATATATACAAATCAGCATTTATTTTGATTACCAGTAAATTAAATACAGTATTTTAAATGAAAATAATGTATTAGAAATATAAACAAATCAGCTTTTGTTTTAATTAATTATTTTCAGCATCACTTAAAATTATTTGAAAATCTAAAATTTGCCAGTTTTTAAATCACTTATCATGAAAATCGTAGGAAATATTACATGAAAACTTACTTGAGAAACGCCAATTCGAACGTTCTTCATTTTAAAAATTTAAATTTTTTGCCCATGAAACGATCCTGATTTTAAAGTTTATAATTAAAAGAATGAAAATTCATAAATGAAGCAGCAATCTTAAAAAGTGCTTGTTAAAATAAAGAATACAAAAAATCAAAAACTATTGATTAATTTTTTAGAACCCATTTTTTTAAACCAGATACTTTTTGTCTACTGTTATACAAAGTGATCTTTCTATCTTTACTAAATGCGCACGTTTTAGTTTTAAATATTTAGTTTTCATTTTTGAAACACGTAGAGGATGTATTAAACAATATATTCCTCGCATGTTACAAAATTTATGTGTCATTAAGCTATTTTAGTTTTTTCCGTAGTATGTTTGCTTACATGAAATCAAATACATTTGAATCGGAACACATATTTAGATACAGCAATACTAAAGAGAAACGTTCTGAAATTACCCTCATTTTTCTAAATATGTGGCCTTTTAAAATAAAGAATATTCTTTAATCTGAGAGAAGACACAATTATGTTTATAAAGTTGCACGAAGATGTGCACAATTCGTCAGAATAAAGGAAAGAAATGTAATGAAAAGAAGAGAATTATTTCTCTTCCATTTCTGCAATTTTACGTACATACATTCTTTAAAGTAATGATCGAAAGCTCGTGAAGATTTTATTCGACAAATACAAGACACTTTTAAAGCACATTAGTAAATTGAAATCTCGATTTGCATTTATGAGATATAAAAAAAGTAATAGTCTATATTTATTGTGATTAAAAATATTCTCGCTTCATGGTTCATACAACACAGAAGTTTCCGACCTGTCGTACGCGTACCTCTGGGGGTACTCGGTGGATTAATTGGTTGTACACGAACGTAATGTTGGTAATGGCAAAAATTAAAAGATAAAACTTTAAAATGAAAAAAATTAGTTCCAATTTTGTGTGCCCAATTTCGTGAAAAAAGTGAAACATGTTTAAGACCAAATGCCTAGTCACGAAGTACGGATGCAGATAAATCGATTTTAAATCCATTCAACGAACTGATTTTCAAAAATCGGAAAAGCTATCGGTTTTAATAAAAGAAATATTAATTGATTGAAAAAGAGATTATAATCTGATTTTAAACAATTCTGATTGATTTCTGGGATGCAGTGAACGAAGAGGACAAAGGAATCTGTGAAATAAAATATTTAATACCCTTCGCAAACACAGGACTTGTGAAAAGAACGTTCTCGTCTCACGTGTGTATTAAGGACAGATATCGTAATAAGCGTGTAAAAGTTCCAGACAAGATATAAAATCTGTCTTCAAATGAATCCAATGTTATGAAACTTAGGACCATGAAAGAAGTTCAAGGCTCGCATTGTAACTGAGCTCACGTGAATTGTTGATTAACACGAAGATAATAGCTAGCTTTCATCATAAGTTAATAAAAATTATTTCAATGCTGGTTTTCTTGCATTGAATTACTACTATTATTAAACTGGTATAAAACGTAAAATCAAAAATAAATCTTACAAATCGTCTCTTAACAAGCAAACCCACCTGTTTCAAGAATCTACACGTCCTACTTACGGAATTATGTCTGGCGTTTCGACAGTCTGTCAATGAACGAAAAGAGCTATGCAGATGAAATCTGGTATGTGATCTTCACAACAAAATTACAATTATTTGACATATTTTCGTTGTCAACGGGAAGTCTGTCTCTTCGCGGCCATGCCAGCATGATAACTATAAAACTTATCAGCTCGATGGATAAAATTTGGTACACTGTTTTATCATCAAAATTGTAACAAATCTGAAACTCATTCCGCCTATTTGTCCAAATCCATATTTCACATTATGAATAAGAAGCTAAAATTGGCGCCGACAACATGCAATGACATGTTACATGACAAAGACAATTATTTGACTCCGTTTGGGAAGTTCTTGTCGACAAGGAACAAACAGAACATGTGAGAAGCTACTGAACGAAGAAAGGCCAAATCTCCATCATAATTAAAAGTCTAAAATTACTTTGTTAAAGGAAAGATGAATATTAAACCAGCCATTGAATTTAAATTTGACTTCCAACGAAGTAACGTCTTTTTTAAGCTTGAAAAATCCATTAAGTGCCTAAATGTTTGGGCTTAGTTCGGATATCTGGCAAAACAAACACTTTAGCTGCAAGCTAATATGTCATCAAAATTCTGCTCATAATTTAAGCAGGCCGAATGTGTATCGCATTCGAAACAAAATCAGTCAAAATTTTATGAACTTTGGTGGTTTCACTGTTAGATAAACTTAGAATTTAACAAAACTCGTTATTTTCTAATCTAACTTTGGAAACGTTCACATTGTCTAAGCTGTACAAGTTTAACAGAAAATTAAACTGCATCGCAGAAGTTTTTATGTTTGTTTTGGTTTTATTGCGTCATTAATCCACCAATTACGCTCCAGATTTTCTACCTCCTTCGAATAAAATTTATTTAGCAGCAATCTCTTTTCAAACTTAACAAAGCAAAGCACCCAAAAAAGATTATAACTGACATTATTATCATATGAAAAAGATTAAGTGAATAATTAAGAAGATAAGGAATGACTCCGCCTCCCCCAATTTGTGGTTTTCGCTTTTTTGAAAGAGCATCGCTACCCCTTCCCCACGATCGTACTTCTGTTTTATGGCCTAGGGGGCTGAATGGAAAACGAGACTGGATGAAAATCCAACCATCTCGACCACAATGTGTCAATTCTCATCGTATTTTGGCATTGACGGCGGGTTTTGGTCCTCTCCACACCATTTGGAGCAGAATGCTCGTGCTGCTGTCGTTCATCGTATAAGGAAATTAAAAGTATCTTTCTAATGCGAATAACGCCCACTAAAATATTTGTACCTAAAAATTTCACAATGGATTATTTACATGACAATATTTCATTCTTTCCGTAAATTGCGTTATGCGTTACTCACGGAATATCTCTACGATTTTACTACGATATTCTGAATGCCGTACAACATCGTAAAGATATCTTATCAATATCTAGTGCTAATAGAGAAATACCGACCATCAATTGAATCTCAGTAGGGAGAGCTTTGGTCCGGGACCTACAATCTCAATTCGATTGAAGTTTCTTCCATGTCGAATTGCCACCGTAAATTTAACTTGATATGAGTATTTAGTAATGGTTAGAAGGAATAAAAGTTTTAAATTGAAGTAAGGGTGGATAAAATAAAAATAAAGAAAGAAAGAAAATAAGAGGCAAGATTTAAAGCATAAATATAACGTCCAAAATTTCGCAAATCATACCTAGTATGTGGGAGGGGGCTTCTAGTCACCATCCATTTATGCTTCTGAAATAATGGGCAGTTTAGTAGCTACCGCTTTCTCCATTTTCTTCAGGACATCTTGAACGTTTGGAATTTTTGCAAGGATCTTTCTAATCTCTTTCAATAGCTTTAGAAGGTCACATAGTTCATCTGTGTAAATAGGAAATCTATTTAACTTCTCTAAATGCACACCTGTGTATGTAATTAGATTAGATATAAAGATGCCGAAAATTAAGAATGATTGATAAAACTAATCACCAGAAATTGACAAGAATATTGTAAATACAAATCATTAAACGTCGCTTCTCTCTGTTTTAAAAATTGAAACTTCCTTCTTTGAAATCTTATATTCGGGGTATTTCCAAGCACTTGCTTATATGATGCGAGGATCTACGTCTACACCATTTCGTCGCCTAACAAGCTACACCACATATCTTTTTCGTAATTTAAAAGAGGAAGAGAATGCTCAATTTTTCGCTTTTAATGATGGATATTTCTGAATTTTGTAACATTTTATATCAAGAAAAGACTGCATGTTCTTTCCATATATGAAAATAAAATATTCATTACTTACTGCGAACGGTTTATGTACCATGCATGTTTGCATTCCTCAACTTGCAAATAGTATCGTATACAAACTTCCACCGCCTCCAACGGTCTACAGTATTGCTCGTGAAACTTCCGCAAATCGCTTTGTCATTTTTACAGTATCAGCACTCAAATGTGACAACCTCTTTCAAAGTATTTAGAAGGATCTCTTTGAAAGCTTCTTAACAAAGGAGACTACTCACAGAAAGTTCCACACTTGGATTTCCCTCTATCATTGAAATCCTATCATCCTCCTTAGTTCACTATTGGGGAAGCAAGAAGAATTTGGTGTCAGCACATGTTTGTAATTATACAGTTCGGACAAAGAAACTAAGTACAAAAACCGTCAAAAAAGACTCTAGGATCAGCGATCACGTATGTACATCTGAAAATACCGCCAGTTCTAATGATCGTGGGAGATGATGGAGTTGTTCTTCCTTGAATATAATCAGTATAGGAAAGGCATTTGCGCCTAATAGACATTGTTGGAGGAAATACAGAGAGATTTTCTAAAGAAGCAGGGGATTGAAGGAGGCCATCCGACATCTCGTGAAGCCGCTGCAATTTCTATTGTTCGAGAAAGAATGGAAAGCGAACAACCGGTTATTGCATGATCCGTGAAGTTTCATTTGCCTTCTAAAAATACAGGAGTATTCCTTATTTCAGAAGAAAGCACTTCTAAAACTCGGTGTGAGACATGTGAGGTATATTTATGTTTATCAAAAATTTCAAAAAATTTAGTCATTAAAATTATAATTTTCTTATTTACAAATATCTTTTTTCTTATGAATTATAAATTGCTTATTACGATAATTAAATAATTGTTTCTTTGAGTAATTAATATTGAATGAAAACTAATCCATGAAAACATAAATTAGGTGAAGCTTACATAGATAATGCCTAACTCTCAAGATCGTATGGATTCACGTTGACACAGAAAAAGCCTGGCCCGACGAATGTACGGGTGCGCTCCTGAGTTTGAGGGACATGCTAAATTTTTAAAATTATTTTTTACAGTACCAGTAGGACCCAAGGCTACCTATAAACTAAAAAAAATTCAATTTAAGGAAGAAAATATGTACCGGTTTTAAAGGGATATACACACTCGCATTGCGACGATATTAAACCTATGTAGCACAACATGTTGCCTGATATTGTGCAATATTGTTCGATATTGTATAATTTTATATGATATTGTATAATGCTTTACAATATTGTGAATATTGTTCAATATCTTTTTGCGACTGGGGAATACATTTTTTTGTGTGTCTGCACACTATCGTTGCTATAATTAAGAGTAAATTTTTAAAAATATTATAATGACAGACGAATCAAGGCTGAAACATTATCATGACGCAATCTTTCGGAGTAAAGTTTCGAAACTTTTAAATGTTTTCACTCTCTGAGAGCTTTTAAACTGTTGGGGTTCTCAATCCGCTGCAGAATACTTCGCGCCATTCATCATTCCTACTTATTTTGAAGTCGTGCTGCCATCTAGGAGTCTAAGGCGATACTAATTGTTCAAAAGGCTGATTAAATGGAATAAGACATTTTTATTTATTTATTTATGATATTGACTAGAGATCTGATACATTGCAAAAAGGATAGTTATCTGTGAAAATTTCTGCAGTTGAAAAATGGAATGAAGATACATGAATATATAAAAATTTAAAAGATTTGTACAAAATTTTAATATGATACAGATCTGCATTTGTGGTGCAAAAGTCACATGCTTAACTTCATCACATTATCTTATTGCATTTTTGAATTAACTCGTACACATACATAAAAATAGACAGGCTGAAAGACAGGCAACCAGTTCATAGATTTACTCCAAAATTTCACACGCATCTGGAAATGCTGGTGATAAAAATACAGGCTAAATTTCACCAAATTTGGTCTTTGCTTTCTTTAGTTATTGTCTTTACAAACATAGGAATGGACATGACGAGAAACAGTCGGTCGCAGCGGCGGCTCGAAAATCAGAAACAAGCAGTGCTACAGGAAAAAGGGAATTTTTAAAAAACAGTTTTACTTCCAAATACCCCCAAATTTTTAATTTTAAGTATCTGAATTGTGTTTTAGAAAATTAACGATATTACTTTTTTCCGTGGATGATTTCTAACAAAAGAAAACAAATGCTTATTAAAGAAAGTGAGTTTCAGTCGGGAAATGTGAAAGCGGAACCACAACCAAATAATGGAGAACGAAAAGCAAGTGAAGAGAAATAAATCGGGAGAGCAAAGACCACCCTCCGGAGGCAGAGAGAAAAAGAAGCATCACACAGTTGGCCATGCTCCGAAAGAAAGTAGCATTTGCACTCTAAGACACCGTCAAACTCAATGGGAGAAAATATTAGTTTCGTCTTCCGAAACGTCGAGTGCGTGCCTTCTACGGTTGGGGCCGGGCCGTGACTGGTGATCGCATATAGGACTCCAGCCTCTGCACTGTATTGCGATGACCGTTACTCAGATACTCCGAATAGTTGATTTCGATATTGATTAGAGAAAAGTATAAAAACTTAACCTTTGAAACTTATCAGTTTTTGCTTTAAAAATATTGTTTTATTTTTGTTCTGCACTCTCTTATTTATATATAATAAAGGAAACAAAAAATTATCATCTTCCAGCCGTGGACTATCTCCCATCTGCAGAAAAACAACGCTTTTTATTCACTACTACCTGTTCCGCTTTTCGCCAAAATATAGCTAATTTCTCTCATTTACATGCATAAGCTTCCTTACAATCATAAAACAAAAAAAAACCTTCGAAATCCCCAGAAAATTCAAAGTTTTCTGCACATCTACTTCAGATTGGAAAATTCTGCAATATACCAGTTACATTTGGTTTCGTAACAATCAAATCTCCTTTTGGACAAAATGTCCCTTATTTCTAGACCTAAAAATATGCAAATAAATTTGCAGCGTCCCGATTTGTATTTTCCACTTGCAATAAAGTCGAATAAAGAATTTTCCAAAGTAACATTTTATACGGCGGAATTCAACGCATATTTTTATCCTACTCGTGATGCCATTTGATTGTAAAAACAACGAATATATAATGGATTTCAAATGAAAGAGCATTTTGCTATGGCTGCCATCTATTAATCATTTCTGAAAGTCTAAATGAATTCGAAATACAATTTCCAAAAAATCGGATTTGTTCAATAAATTATAATATATGGAATATTTTTTATATATGTTATTGCAATTCAATGCTCAAATTTTCCGAAATATTTAGTTACTTCCTTTTTCGAACTTCATTATTTCAAAGTGTAAAATGTGAATATGGTGTCTGCCTTTTTTTCACTCAAACGTGCAAACATTTTTTTAAAAAAGCTTTAGATAATTTAAAAAATAATTTAAAAGATAACGGTTACCCAAATAATATTTTTAAAGTTCATAGCTTATTTAAAAAGGTTTCAAGAGCTTTTATTCGTCTGTTAATTTGGTTCGAATTTTTTCTTCATACATGGAGCTAGGTATGCTAGCTTCTAGACCTATTTTCCGTTTGTTCCGGTATGTTTCTCGAAAGCGTCATTCTTACTTCTATTTTGGCAGAGGGCAAAGTGTTTACTTATCTTTATTGGATTTCTTTCAAAAGACTTTATTAGGTTTTTCTATTTCCAAACAGGTTCTTTCTTTTATTTCGGTCAATGGATAAATTCAGGCAACAGAGGTTATAATTGTGTGACTATGTAGTCATTCCCTTGACAGAAAATCTACCCATATTAATACTCCGATGGCGAGTGGCCTTTGAAAACGTTCGCTACTCGAATTGTCTCCCATTCTCATTATTCTCTTTTATGTGTTTTAATTAATTTAATTATTAAAGCATGATTTTTTTGTTGTTTGATTCTGTAGTAATTCTTTAGCTAATTTTGGACAATTTTGGTGATGCAATCACTATATGATGCATGAGTTGCGCGCAAAAGGTGTATTGTTATCGCTATTGTTTACATCTTCTGTATTTTTCTTTTTTCTATTCAATTATCTGTATTTTGTATTTAATTGGAAGTTGCAGCATTTTTGAGCCATTCTGTCTAATACAAAGTTTAATAATTTTTTTTAAATTTCGATATTTTTGTTAAATTATATTAATTGTAATTATTGCTAATGATCACCGTAGAATACCTCTTTTTCTTGATGCTTACAACGTTATCACATAAAATAACAGTTATATCACCTTGAACGCAGAGATTTGTTATCCATCAATTTTTTTCGTATTTTTGTCAATAAGTAACTTAAATTTGTAAAGGATATGACATACAAATTTTTCTCCAATTTTAACATCGTTTCCCCTGTTGTCCAATAATTTAAATGTATAATAAATGCACCTGTTTCCAAATAGAATACAGCTAACAGATTTCGCTGAAATCTCCAAATCAGAAGTAAATGGTACCACTTCGTTTATTTCCTAGTACATTCAAAATATAACGACTTTTACTTTCGTTTACCAGCCCGGACATAAAAGACCAAGCTTTAAATTAAAGACAACCCCCACCCAATGAAACCAATTTTGGCTTAAAAAAAAACAAATCATATATAGAAAAAGAATGAATTTAAATAGTGGTATTGCTCTCAAACGAGTTCATTCACATTTAATGTTTATTTCTACTTCCTTTTCTATGTAAACTGTGTCTGGAAAATGAGTGTAAGTGTGAATGATTCCAAAGAAATTTTGTTCTGAATTATTTCGTAAGCAAAATGCCAGTCTCAAACAGGCGTCGAGAATAATTGCGCAAGGTGCACATGATTTCAAATAATATTGAGATATTTCAGATTCAAATATTTCGGATGAAGATTTAAATATTTATAAATAAAACGAAACTGCTTTTCCAACTCACCATTTTTGATACTGTGTAATTAATAATGATAATTAATAATAATTAATGATAATTTTTGTGAAATTCGAGATGTTTCTTTTCGTAAACTGTCAACTACCATGTTAAAAAATATCCTTTCCGAATTGAAATATTTACCTGCTGCTCACAATGCCGACTCCATCCGAAAAAGAAATGGAACGTTTACGGAAACTTCTTGCTGAAGTTGAAACTGATGACGATTCAGACTTTGACAATGAAGACAATGGATTTTTTCAGATCATGAAAGTTTCTGCGAACATGATACGGGGAGAACGGAGATTCTGGAAATAAAGATGTGAATAACTTGGAATTGTTTTGATAAAAACAGAGCATTGAGTGGAGAAAAACAAAATGTAGGCCAAATAATCGTTGTCATAATATTGTGTCGCGCTTACCTGGAACAAAAGGACCTGCGAAAGATGTGACAAGCCCTGTGAAGAGTTGGGAGTTATTTATCAACGAAAACATGATACATATGTCAATATGACATCTTCTCTCAACATATAGCCGCAAAGAATGCTTTGACGAGTATGCATATTGCACATTGAAGATTGCGATTAGAAGAGAATGTTGCCACTCCTACTAAGTTTTATATTTAATGCTTGTTTTCATTTTACTATTTTGCGCTGCATCTTATTTCAAGTTGGAATATGACAACCCAGTTCAGTTTTGGTTTGGATTCTAAGATCGGACAAAATCCCGTTAAGCTAACTTAAATTACGTTACTTAAGATTCAAGAAAGTATTTTATATTAATCATCGTTAAAATCTAAGTATTATTAGATCAATTTCCGTCACTTCGTCATGAAAATATCCTCATCAAACTCTTTGTCTTGTGTTGTGAAGTGAACTCAATTCAAAACGAAAGTAGAGTTCCAAGTCATAACAGTGAATGTGCTACTCATTACAAAATGTGTTTGCAATATATTTTAGTTTTTAAAATAATTTATGCATAATTTGTAACTCTTTGCGTTAGTGTCTTATTTCCCCTGTAGGTAATATCTGGAACTAATGTTATGTTTTTGCTTTCCGTGGTTTCCACATTCCTAAGACGTTATCACTCTAATAGTACAAGCTGCTATGCAATGTTACACAGCATTCGGTATATCGAACTACATTGTAGAAATATACAATATCTTGTGCTTATAGGGCAGTCCTCTCACAAAGTTTAGTGCTACAGTATATGATCAAAATTATCCGGACGCTTTCGGATTTTCATATCTTTTAGAATTTCGCCAGAAATGTGAGACCAACAGCCCTTGAACTTCGACCATGTAAATAATAGATTCTAACTCACATTTTACAGTGAAGATTCGGACATGAGGGCATTTAGGGAGCCGACCAGAAATTGATGCAGATCAAAAATATTTCGGCTCACAATGTTCCACAGAAAGCAGACAATGTTTTATAAATCTCATCAATGGTTTTGCTTCATTAGCACATTGCTTATCTGCATTTTCATTAAAAAAAGTATGTTATGGAAGATTTAATTTGTTTCTTAAGAAATCTCAAATTTTCTCTCAGGTCTTTTTCTTATAACATGCAAAGTTTTCCACCGAATAATACGAAACTTGCAGAATATTTCACAAGTGTTAGAAAAGTGTTCCATAAATATTTGAAGTTAATATTATGAATATTATAAATAATACGACTATTTGTAGTAAATATTTTTTTACTGCGCATATGCGAGACATAGCGTAATTGTTCTTTCATATCTTTAAAGCCAGATATATAGGTAACTTATATAAAAATTCCAGTCGAAAACTATTAAGATTTAGAAAAATATCGGCATTGCAACGAGCAGAATTTCTGCTTTTCTCTAAGAGAATGATGAGTGGTTTCCCACAAATAGATATTTTTAAAAGATGAATCTTCATATAGTAATCTTCGAAATCGTTAAATTACGAAACTTATTTATAAGTATGCCTGGGTTTTCACAATTTGCTACTTTCGAATTAGCTAGATTTTGATTCAACTTCTTTTATTTAATCTAGAAACTTTATCGAAATTTCTGGCGTTATCATTACCAATTGAAATTTTATTTCTCAGGTATGTGCTTCAGTTATTTCCGTGCGCAGTGTCGCGTTTGACTCACGTCTGTGATTTACACCTATTATCTAATTAAGATGTCTACTTCTCTGTTATAGTTAAAAGATATTACAGGAGGAGTAATAAAATTAGATAGAAAGTCCGAGTCTCTTTATCACGGCTGACTTTATCATTTGCGAGGAAATTCTTACGCTTTTCAAGCTGTTTTTCAACTTTTTTAGTCCGCTAGATTTTTATCATGTCCTTTTTTGCATCTTTAAGATATTCATGTAACAGTGCCTGATTCTTTCGTCTTTTAAAGAACGACGATAAAAATTAAGAATTCCGAGAAATGTTCTAAGTTCTTGAATTTTTTCGGGTCGTTTGTAGTTGCTGATAGCTTGAAGTCTTTCTGACAGAGGACGAGAACCTTGGGAATCTTTTTCCATTAAGTCCATTTAAAAGTTAAAATTTTTTAAATGATGGAAAGGAAAATATTTGTAGTAACTCTTCACAACTTTTATGCGTGATAAGAAAACTGAAATTAGATTTCATTTTGAATTATTTATTTCTTGAGGACAAAATCTATCCGCAAAAAATGTTTAGGACGATTTCTTCCAGAACAGCGAAACTGAATTTTAAAAGTTTGATTAATTAATTAATTTTTTTCTTTAAAAATGATAAAAGTTTGCATTCGTATACTGTTGCACTGTAAACAAAATTTTTTATATTTCAATTACTAAAATCATTTTTCTCTTAAATCGTCATCCAGCGTTTTCCATATTCAATGCAATGTATTCGTTTAAATGACCATTTCCAGGTACACTGTGTTGTTTAAAAATATACTAAGCGTTGTTGCATACTATTCTAAGTATAATACGTTTCGATAATCATTGCGAAGGAAGATGCAAACGTGCAACTGATACTTACATCGCGTGAAAATATCTTTACGAGTCAGATGAGTTTCAGCCGAACATTTAAATGTCTTATATCACTTTCCTTTCTCTTCCTATTTTTAAGCCAGAATTAATGCAGTGATCTGAATGCCGAATTTTAGTTTCTGCATGGTGCGCATGATTTCTAATATTATTGAGACATTTCAGATTCAAATATTCCATATGTATATTGAAATATTATTAAATAAATTAAAAAGAAACTGCTTTTGTGACTCTCCATTTTAGATACTACGTTAGTATGATAATTATTATGAAATTAGAGAAGTTTTTTTTCGTGAAAAGAGTGCAATTATTCTCGACTTAACGCCAGTTGGAGTATGACATTTTGCTTATGAAATAATTGATTAACTATTACATGAACAAAATTTCTTTAGAATCATTCACACTTACATTCATTTTTCAGACATAGATGAGGAAGTGAAAATAAACATTAAATGTAAAAGAGCGTGCTTTGATATAACTACCACTATTTTAATTCAATCTTTTTTTAATATAAATTTTTCTTGTCAAAATTCTGGCGGATGTTCCATTAAATTTCCTTTATTTAAAGCTTGTTTTTTATGACCGTGCTCGTAAACGAAAGTTAAAATTGAAGTCGTCATCTTTTGAAATAGTAGGAAATAAACAAAGTGATTCTTTTTATTTCTGATTTCGAGGTTACAGCGCCATCTTTTAACTCTATAAATGTATTTTATTCTGATTAAGGTAGGAGGAAAAACAATTATCATAATTATACATTTAAATTATTGGAAAAGAGATAATATAAACGCAAGAACAGATATCAATTGAAAAGAGCGCAATTAGTCTCGACTTAACACCAGTTTGAAACTGACATTTTGCTTGTGAAATAATTGAGTGAGTATTAATTGAAAACAAGTTCTTTAGAATCATTCACATTTACATTCATTTTCCAGACATAGCTTATACATTAAAGGAAGTAGAAAGAAACAATAAAAGTGAATGAACGTGCTTTGAGATCTCTACCACTATTTCAATTCAATCTTTCTTTTTATATAAATTTTTTTCCAATTGAAGAAAATGTGAATGTTAACAATCTTAAGATTTCTTTGATTTAAAGCCTGGTCTTTTATGTTCGGGCTGGTAAACGAAGATAAAGTCGAAGTCGTTGTATTTTGAAGGAATAGGAAGTTAACGAAATGGTTCTACTTACTTCTGATATTGAGGTTTCAGCGCCATCTGTTAGCTGTGTAAAAGTTGTTCATCTGGAAACAGGTTAGAAAGAAAAACAGATCAGAATTATGCACTTCAATTATTGTACAACAGAGGAAGCGATGTTAAAATTGGAGAAAAATTTATATGCTATCTTAATAGGATGAGTTTTCTGTTTTGTTTATTTACATTAAAAACCTTTAACATTCCTAAGTCCGGTGTAATCTTCAAAGAGGAGGTCAAAAGAAATGCAAATAAAGTAAAGGTTTTTAATGTATGTAAACAAAACAAATAACTCGTATGTAACAGATAATAGACAGAGAATAAGTACCAGAAGACTCATTACGGAGTTTGATGAAAGACCACAACGCCGCCAGCTTATATACACAAAATTAGTCACTTTGATTTCTGCATTGTTCGAATTAGACCAGGAAACAAAGATAGAAAAATAGCCGTGCCTGCAATTAATTCGCAGATCTATTATCACCAATCCCTTATGTATCTTTCCGCTTAAATCCTCGCATCGGAACAACTCTGTTTATCCGGGAACATTTCACTTGACCGAAATTATTTCCAGCAAAGCTTTCCAAGCTCGAATGTCCACTTCGGTCTGACAGATGACAATTTATTTTTCATCCCCGACCACTCCAGTTAACCGTAAAATTAAATGCTACCCGACTGGTAATGGATTGTTGCAAATGAACCAATCTTCAAATTTCTTGCAATCATTGTTATCCGTAATTACTTTGGATAACCTAGCGTCCACATGTTTTTCAGTGGTGTAAAATGATACGCCACAAAATTTTCTCCACCTATTCGGATTCTTCCATAATTCTAAGCAACGCATTTAGCAAATGCGCTTATCGGTAATCTCCCTTCCGTGAGTTAAACCTCCAGTACTTTTCATAGTTCTCATCAGTGTCTGTTCGATGGTGGGCTAATGGGAAAAGCCTCTCTCACAAAATAGAATGAGGCGCAGTAGCTAAAGTCATCGGGATAGGTGATGTTTTTGCAGTTAGCACAGTCTGGCCTATGAATGACCCAATAAATTTTATGAGTCGAAAATGGATGGATTGAGTTGATGGTGAATGTCCGGCTTAAGGAACTGACCTTCGAAGAGAGTGATCTTAATACGCTCAAAGGCTTCTTTTGATGCAGGATTTGATGCTGCATCATATCGAAATAGCGGAAATGATGCATTTTAAGATGAATTTTACATCCGAAAAACGAGGTCGAAAATTCAAAATATACTATTTTTGCAAAAAATGCGAAATTATGAAGTTTTTATGAACTCGCATAGTGCCTAAGCTACTTTATCAAATTTCAAAAATGAAGGTACATTTGACGCAGAATTTTATGAGCTTTAACTTTTCTATGGGCAAAAGTTTTGAGAAATGTGTTATTTGTGTGTTATTGTCTGAAAACGGAAAAATTGCCACACATTTGGGGACTTTCGGAATCCCCCCACCTCAAGCAACATCTGAAAAGTGGAACAAACTTCAAATAACTCTTTTCACATGTAAATAAAACGATTCAAAATGCTTCCAGTTTTCAGCTTAGTTTCTGGCCTGCTATTGCATTTATCACATACGCGCGCCATCTTTAAGGTTAAATGTTTTAAAGTCTCACTTTTTGCCTTACCGATCTTTCGGTTTTAAAGATTTAAAACCACTATTTGACTTTTTCGGTCCATTTATAATTACTTTTAGGGGCAAATGTGTTTCATCTGCCTAAGAGTCAACTGAACACAAAACAGCCCGATCAATGCAGGTTTCATATCAACCAGCAATAATTGCATTAAAAGTTAAATAATAAAATATTATATTTTCATTAAGAACTTTTAACAGTTTAAAACCTTCAAAATGTTATAAAGGAAAATCTTTGTATGAACGCTTGACAACTTCTGTGATTAATTAAACTTGGAAACTTAATGAACAATTTATTTTGATTTATTAATTCTTCAAAGAAAAAATTTATCTCCATAAAATCTTTTAAGACCACTTCTCGAGAGACAACGAAATCGGATTTTAGAACTTTTAATTTCGTTTTTGTTTTAAAACGATCAAATATCAGCATTCATGTATTTTAGGATTGTAAACGCTATTTTTTATATTTGAATTTGAAATATAACTTATTTCTGAAATTGTAATTCAGCGCTTTTGATATACAATGCAATCGATATGAATCCTAAGGGCTACTGAAGAAACTCAACTTGAGATAATTTTTTAAACAAAATTTTGATTAATAAATGAAAAATATTTTTATAATTTTTATAGAAGGATTACATTCAGTAACGTTTGCTAGACTTATTAGTGACTGCTCTTCAATCTAGAAACAAACAGAACTGCAAATTGAATTTCTGAAGTTTTGAAATACATCCCCTGCCATTAAAACATTTAATGTCTCTCATTTAGGCTTAATTTATCTATTTTTCCAAAACATGGTTGTTCTTTATAAAGACGATTTCCAGAATAAATTTTGTTTTCAAGAGTTTATTTGTATTTAATATTTTTTCTACTAATTGAAAGGCTTGGAAAATATTTGATTACAATTGGTAGTCATTTTACAATGAAGTTTCCTGGATTTCTCTTTCCGAATAGAAAAACATGCTGTTCCAAATGCACACCGAGATTGGCAATTTATGAAATAATCTTCTACGCTTTGAAATGGCCATTTCTGGTATACTATTCTGTTTCAAATTATACTATATGCTGGGATGCTACTGCATGTATATGTTTCAAAAATTACGGAGAAGAAAGATGCAAATATTCTATTTGTACCTTCATCGCGTTAAAAGAGCTTAAAGAGTCTAATGATTTCCAACCGAAATTTGTCATAGAAGCTTCCTTAACTTTTGAATATTTTTAGCCAGAATTAATGGAATGACTTGAATAAAGAATTATAATTATCGAAAGATGTAAATGATTTTGAAATAATGTTGAGACATTTATGATTCGCATATTTGAGATTAATATTTAATAAATAATAAATTAATTAAAACGAAACTTTCGTGCAATTTCCTTTCCTAAACTTTCAAGTGCCATATTACAAAATGGTGTTTCGCAATGAAGGAAACGGCAATGCAGAAAATGCATGAACGTTCGTTAATTGAAAAGAGAGCAATTTTTCTATACTTAGGGTCGCTCCAAGACTGTTTGAAAGATTTTCAATTTGCTTACGAATTGACTTTAACTAGGCTTGAACAAACTTCCTTTAAAAGCTTTCGTATTTTACTTATTTTTCCAGTGATAGTTTTAACTTTAAAGGACGTAGATAAAAAGAAGCATTTGGATGTAAATAATCATGTTTATATTAGTATTACCGCTATTTTAAATAAATCATTCATTATAAAAAGTAACTAAAACGTTCTTATATAAAAGACACCGATGGGGAAAAAAATTAGAGTTCAAGTTATTTACATTTGAGTGGCTCGGTGCAGAGCGATCTCATTCCGTTTTTTGTTTTCTTCTGATTTTGAGGTTTCTGAGCTATCTGTTAGATCAGTGGATGTTTTTATGTCATCTATTTTGAAACGGGTAGTAGGATAAAATTCCATCAGAATTATACATTTCAAACATTGGACAAATGGGGAAACGATGTTAAAAATTATACAGCAACTCAATTTGTATTTTTAAGAATGGTGCAGGTTACATAGGTGCTGACTCCAATAATAATGCCATGTTACCTCTACAATAAATAATTTATTAACAGCATTACTGCACATAGGGCGGGCCGAAAAAGTCGAAGTTCACCAGAACCACCAAGTATCTGCACTGAAACAACGGAATTGATACATAAGGGAAGTGTTACATTGCAATTTCAGGACTTTTGAGTTTTAATATATGAAATGATGGACAAACACAGCATGGAATATTGCAAGAATGCAATTATATAACAGAGCGAGAATTCTGAATTGACCAAATCAAAATCAATACGCTGAAAAGAAGGCAATGTCACTGAACCAGAGAGGAGAAATTAATCCTAATACTGAGAGCAAGATATGACTACGATCATTATAGATTGCACTCTTTATCGGCGTCTTCACTTCGCATGTTTGCTTTCACTGTGCCTTTCCCACTCATTTTCTTGGGAAAAGTGCTTATCAGAGAGAGAGAGAGAAATACGTGTCTTCTGACCCCGCAATCTACTCTCATTCCTGTAAACAAATGTAACCGACATAGTTGTAGAATAAAACCTCTATAAAAGACTTTTGAAGTTTTTAGCCTGATAAATAACCTAAGGAACATTCCAAAAACAGTTTATGAGTAAATGTGTTAGTTTTATGAATGCATTTTAAATAAGCTTTATTATTTTAATAAATTATTTATTTAACCCTCGTTGCACAAAGTTATTTTAAAATATGTGAATGGTATTTTTTGGTTTTCGGAAAGGAACAGTATTGCAGTTAAGTTTAGTTCAGTTATATTAAAGTTCCGTTCCTGAAGCATCACGATGGCTACTTTGAGAAGGACATCCTAATTTTAAACCGTGGTCCGATGACGAGGATGACTTTTGAGCTGGAACAACCTCTCCAGAATTCTGCACCATACCAGCCGTAACACTATTGCATAATATCTGGAATTATTTGGGAAATATAAATTTTCTATACTGAATACAAATAGGTAAAGAAAAAATTTATATAACTCCGTTCCTCTAACAAATTCCTCACACTTTCTCAATACTCATTTCTTAAATTCGAAAATTTTAAAACTGTTCATATAAAATTCCTAATTATTTATAGTAAGGGAAGTGGGGGTAAGAGTACGCAGGGATTTTTTTTACCTGATAGCAACAGTGCAAGCAGAAGCGTGTAATCATATCAGCTCGTGTGTTTTCAGCTCTCTCAAGAGACCGCCATTATTATTTTCATCTTTGCTATCTTTTATTTATAAGGTACGATATGATTTTGTTATGTTAGCATGTAATTTTTGTTTTAAGAAATCTTAATTTTTTTGTAAACAAAGGACCAATGCTTGTTTTCTAAGTATATATCATTATGAGGTTTGTTCCTTTCGGAACAACGTGGCCACGTTAGAATTTAACTTTAGTGAATGCTTCTGCCATGTATGACGTTTTAGCCCTTTAAGACCGAACCCGCACGATCGTGCGGGTTAGACATTGGTTAGCATTTCTACTTCCTGGAGAGTTGTATTTAATAAATGCCGGATTGTAACGACTGTTCTAGTTTCCAGAACATCAATAGTATCTAGTTTTCTCAAAAGACGGCAGAAACAGTCCATATTTCAATTATAATCGCGTTAAATCTGTTTGAAAAAAAATCGCACTAAACATTAGAATTATTTATCTGTCGCAATTAGCTAATTATTAATACATATTTAATTGCTTAGATACGAATTGTTAATTTAATGTTGAAATAAATGAAAAATAGGAAAAAATGTTAGTTAAGAATTAATATAATTACCCTTTAGGCGTAATATTTGTTTACCCGCACGATCGTGCGGGTTCGGCTTTATTTGAGCTCACTGTCAGAAAATCGACTTCCTTTCTGTAGGGTCTTCTCGCTTGACCCGATGCACACCTCGTCGTTTTCTTTCGACTATATCTCTAAGTAACGGCCTTAAGACTTGAAATGAGTACTATATTAAGAAAATAAAATTTTAACTTAAAAATACATGGTTCATCTCCTATCACATAAAAATGAAATATTTTACATAAAAACAATTTTTTTTGCTTTTAGCTTTTTTTCAAGAGAGTTTCACGAAATATATCCCAACGACTCCAACGGTTTTCAGTATTCCTCGAGAAACTTCTGCAAATCGCATCGTCGTTTTTACCGTATCAGCACTCAAATGTGAATAGCTCTTTCAAAGTATTTTGAAGGATCTCTTTGAAAGCTTCGTAACAAAGGAGACTACTCACAGAAAGTTCCACACTTGGATTTCCTTTCCTCCTTAGTTTATCATTGGGGAGGTAAGAAGAATTTGGTGACAGTACATGTGTTTGTAATTATTCAGTTCGGACAAAGAAACTAGGTACAAAAGCCTTCAAAACTGACGCTAGGATCAGCGGTCACGTATGTATATCTGAAAATACCGCCAGTCCTAATGATAGTGGGAAATTATGTGTGGTCCTTCCTAGAATATAATCAGTATAGAAACGGCATTTGCCCACAATTCATATTGCCGGAGGAAATGCAGGGGGATTTTCTAAAGAAGCAGGGGATTGAAGGGGGGGGGGCATCCGACATCTCTTGAAGGCGCTGCAATTTCTCTTGTGCAAGAAAGAATGGAAAGCGAACAACCAGATATTGCATGATCCGTGAAGTTTCATTTGCCTTCTAAGAATACAGGAGTATCCCTTATTTCAGAAGAAAGCACTTCTAAAACTAGGTGTGAGAAATGTGAGGTATATTTATGTTTATCAGAAACTAAGATTTGCTTCAAATATTTTCATTTAAAAAGAATTAGACATCAAAATTATAATTTCCTTATTTACAAATATCTTTTTTCGTATAAATTATAAATTCTTCATTACGATGCTTAAATATTTGTTTCATTGAGTAATTAATATTGAATGAAAACTAAACCATGAAAAAATAAACTAGGCGAAGCTTACATAGATAATTCCTAACTCTCGTGATCGTACGGGTTCACATTGACAAAGAAAAGGCCTAACCCGCACGATTGTACGGGTTCACGTTGACACAGATAAAGCCTAACCCGCACGATCGTACGGGTGCTCTCCTGAGTTTGAGGGACATGCTAAATTTTAAAAATTATTTTTTACAGTACCAGTAGGATCCAAGGGTACATATAAACTAAACAAAAATTAAATTTAAGGATGAAAATATGTCCGGTCTTAAAGGGATAAACACACTCGCATTGCGACGATATTAAACCTATGTAGCACAACATGTTGCCTGATATTGTGCAACATTGTTCGATATTGTATAGTATTATATGATATTGTACAATGTTTTACAATATTGTGAATATTGTTCAATATCTTTTTGCTACTGGGGAATACATTTTTTGTGTGTCTGCACACTATCGTTGCTATAATTAAGAGTAAATTTTTAAAAATATTATAATGACAGACGAATCAAGGCTGAAACATTATCATGATGTAATCTTTCGGAGTAAAGTTTCGAGTCTTTTAAATGTTTTCACTCGCTGAGAGCGTTTAAACTGTTGGGGTTCTCAATCCGCTGCAGAATACTTCGCGCCATTCATCATTCCTACTTATTTTGAAGTCGTGCTCCAATCTAGGAGTCTAAGGCGATACTAATTGTTCAAAATGCTGATTAAATTGACTAAGACATTTTTATTTATTTTTTATGATATTGACTAGAGATTTGATACATTGCAAAAAGGATAGTTATCTGTGAAAATTTATGCAGTTGAAAAATGGAATGAAGATACATAAATATATAGAAACTTAAAAGATTTGTACAAAATTTTAATATGATACAGATCTGCATTTGTGTTGCAAAAGGCACATGCTCAACTTCATCACATTATCTTATTGAATTTTTGAATTAACTCGTACACATACATAAAAATAGACAGGCTGACAGACAGGCAACCAGTTCATAGATTTACTCCAAAATTTCACACGCATCTGGAAATGCTGGTGATAAAAATACAGGCTAAATTTCACCAAGTTTGGTCTTTGCTTTCTTTAGTTATTCTCTTTACAAACATAGGAATGGACATGACGACAGACAGTCGGTCGCAGCGGCGGCTCGACAAATCAGAAACAAGCAGTGCTACAGGGAAAAGGGAATTTTTAAAAAACAGTTTTACTTCCAAATACCCCCAAATTTTTAATTTTAAGTATCTGAATTGTGTTTTAGAAAAGTATCGATATCACTTTTTTCCGTGAATGATTTCTAATAAAAGAAAACAAATGCTTATTAAAGAAAGTGAGTTTCAGTCGGGAAATGTGAAAGCGGAACCAGAACCAAATTAATGGAGAACGAAAAGCAAGTGAAGAAAAATAAATCGGGAGAGCAAAGACCATCCTCCGGAGGCCGAGAGAAAAAGAACCATCACACAGTTGGCCATGCTCCGAAAGAAAATAGCATTTGCACTCTAAGACACCGTCAAACTCAATGGGAGAAAATATTAGTTTCGTTTTCCGAAACGTCGAGTACGTGCCTTCTACGGTTGGGGTCGGGCCGTGACTGGTGATCGCATATAGGACTCCAGCCTCTGCACTGGAGGTATTGCAATGACCGTTACTCAGATACTCCGAATAGGTGATTTCGATATTGATTAGAGAAAAGTATAAAAACTTAACCTTTGAAACTTCTCAGTTTTTGCTTTAAAAATATTGTTTTATTTTTGTTCTGCACTCTCTTATTTATATATAATAAAGGAAACAAAAAAATTGTCATCTTCCAGCCATGAACTATCTCCCATCTGCAGAAAAACAACGATTTTTATTCACTACTACCTGTTCCGCTTTTCTCCAAAATATAGCTAATTTCTCTCATTTACATGCATGAGTTTCCTTACAATCATAAAAAAAAATCCTTCGAAATCCCCAGAAAATTCAAAGTTTTCTGCACATCCACTTCAGTTTGGAAAATTCTGCAATATACCAGTTACATTTGGTTTCGCAACAATCAAATCTCCTTTTGGACAAAATGTCCCTTATTTCTAGACCTAAAAATATGCAAATAAATTTGAAGCGTCCCGATTTGTATTTTCCACTTGCAATAAAGTCGAATAAAGAATTTTCCAAACTAAAATTTTATACGGCGGAATTCGACGCATATTTTTATCCTACTCATGATGCCATTTGATTGTAAAAACAACGAATATATAATGGATTTCAAATGAAAGAACATTTTGCTAGGGCTGCCATCTATTAATCATTTCTGAAAGTCTAAATGAATTCGAAATACAATTTCCAAAAAATCGGATTTGTTCAACAAATCATAATATATTGAATATTTTTTATATATATTATTGCAATTCAATGATCAAATTTTCCGAAATATTTAGTTACTTCCTTTTTCGAACTTCATTATTTCCAAAGTGTAAAATGTGAATATGGTGTCTACCCTTTTTTCACTCAAACTTGCAAACATTTTTTTAAAAAGCTTTAGATAATTTAAAAAATAATTTAAAAGATAACGGTTACCCAAATTCTATTTTTAAATTTCATATCTTATTTAAAAAGATTTCAAGAGCTTTTATTCGTCTGTTAATTTGGTTCGAATTTTTTCTTCATACATGGAGCTAGGTATGCTAGCTTCTAGACCTATTTTCCGTTTGTTCCGGTATGTTTCTCGAAAGCGTCATTCTAACTTCTATTTTGGCAGAGGGCAAAGTGTTTACTTATTTTTATTGGATTAATTTTAAAAGACTTTATTAGGTTTTTCTTTTTCTAAACAGGTTCTTTCCTTTATTTCGGTGAATGGATAAATTCAGGCCACAGAGGGTATAATTGTGTGACTATGTAGTCATTCCCTTGACAGAAAATTTATCCTTATTAAGACTCCGATGGCGAGTGGCCTTTGAAAACGTTCGCTATTCGAATTGTCTTCCAATCTAATTATTCTCTTTTATGTGTTTTAATTAATTTAATTATTAAAGCATGCTTTTTTTGTTGTTTGATTCTGTAGTAATTCTTTAGCTAATTTTGGATAGTTTTGGTAATGCAATCACTGGATGATGCATGCGTTGCGCGCAAAAGGTGTATTGTTATCGCTATTGTTTACATCTTCTGTATTTTTCATTTTTTGTATTCAATTATCTGTATTTTGTATTTTATTGGAAGTTGCAGCATTTTTGCGCCATTCTGTCTAATACAAAGTTTAATCATTTTTTTAATTTCGATATTTTTGTTAAATTATATTAATTGTAATTATTGCTAATGATCAGCTTAGAATACCTCTTTTTCTTGATGCTTACAACGATATCACTTGAAATAGCAGTTATATCACCTTGAACGCAGAGATTTGTTATCCATCATTTTTTTTCGTATTTTTGTCAATAAGTAACTTAAATTTGTAAAGGATATGGCATACAAATTTTTCTCCAATTTTAACATCGTTTCCCCTGTTGTCCAATAATTTAAATGTATGATAAATGCACCTGTTTCCAAATAGAATACAGCTAACAGATGGCGCTGCAATCTCCAAATCAGAAGTAAATGGTACCACATCGTTTATTTCCTAGCACATTCAAAATATAACGACTTTTACTTTCCATTACCAGCCCGGACATAAAAGACCAAGCTTTAAATTTAATACAACCCTCCACAACTGAAGCTAATTTTGACTTAAAAACAAATCATATATATAAAAAGAATGAATTTAAATAGTGGTAATGCTCTCAAACAAGTTCATTCACATCTAATGTTTATTTCTACTTCCTTTTCTATATAAACTATATCTGGAAAATGAGTGTAAGTATGAATGATTCCAAAGAAATTTTGTTCTGAATTAATTCGTAAGCAAAATGCCAGTCTCAAACAGGCGTTAAGTCGAGAATAATTGCGCAAGGTGCACATGATTTCAAATAATATTGAGATATTTCAGATTCAAATATTTTGGATGAAGATTTAAATATTTATAAATAAAACGAAATTGCTTTTCTAACTCACCTTTTTTGATACTATGTTAGTAAGACAATTTTTGTGAAATTCGGGAAGTTTCTATTCGCAAACTGTCAACTACCATGTTAAAAAATATCCTTTCCGAATTCAAATATTTACCTGCTGCTCACAATGCCGACTCCATCCGAAAAAGAAATGGAACGTTTACGGAAACTTCTTGCTGAAGTTGAAACTGATGACGATCCAGACATTGACAATGAAGACAATGGATTTTTTCAGATCATGAAAGTTTCTGCGAATATGATACGGAGAGAACGGAGATTCTGGAAATAAAGATGTGAATAACTTGGAATTGTTTTGATAAAAACAGAGCATTGAGTGGAGAAAAACAAAATGTAGGCAAAATAATCGTTGTCATAATATTGTGTCGAGCTTACCAGGAGCAAAAGGACCAACGAAAGATGTGACAAGCCCTGGGAAGAGTTGGGAGTTATTCATCAACGAAAACATGATACATTTAGTTGTAGAGTGAGCAAACATATTTATCGAAAAATGCGCACCTCACTTTTCACATGAAAGAGATGCGCTAAAGATGAACCTCTAGAAATCCGAGCTTTATTAGTGGATAAAAATGGAGTAGATTTGATTTGTGTTAAGCACTGTATTCTTAATGTCTGAAAGTCAAAAGCGTTATTTTCCAATTAAAAATATAACGTTTTTAACAGCGCAGGATCGAATTTCAGTTTGGGGTCATTCAATGACCCCCGCGAGTGTTAATGTTAGCTAAGGAGGCGCACGTTCTCTCGGGTTATCAACGTAATTTAAAACTTCAGACTGTGGTAGATATTTAACTCGTGTTCTTTTATTGGCCTTGCACCTGTTCTTTGTTCCTAATGGAGTCAAATGACTGACCATGCCATGTAATATCTAATTGCACGTTGCCGACGCCATCATCACGTTCTTATTTCTCTTGCAAAATATGCATTAGATTTCAACATTAAAATGGTGCTGCACATTTTAAGGCCAGCGGCATGTTAGCTGAATTTATAAATTATTAAAAAAGAATGCAAACATAGCAACCATAATCATTCATCTTATTGGATATATTTCTTATTAACATACAATTAAATAACACGCAATTAAATATTTGTTTATAAAACGAAAACGGATTCAATTGCGTTGCAACAATAAAAAGTATTTTTGTAAATTTTGCCAAAAAATATTTTTAAAATTTGAAAAAATCAGAGAAAAAGGTACGGCAACTTGATCGATATCATTGAAAAGGTAATGTTTTGCACTTTATGGTGGCAAAAAAATGATTTTGGGGCTGTAATCTGCTCAGAAGTTATTAAGGAAAAACTCCGAAATTTTGATTAATTTTTAATTAATTAAAATACTAATTAAAATTTTTAAAAAGGGTTTTGAGGTGCACATTCCTACCTTCCAAAGTATGTTTGTGCCAAATTTCGAAGCTCTGCTCTTTTTAGCGCCAACACACAGACAGGCAGATACACACACACATTCTCCTTTGTTATTAATAGAGATTTCATTACGGAAAAACATATTTATGTAGTGAAATGCAATGTAGTGAATACCGCACACTGATATCACAATTTTTTATTAAATTTTGAAATGTGTCAAGGTCTTTTGGGACATCCTGTATATTAATCATCGTCGCTTTTCGTATACATTATATTAAACTTCTAAATCAACTTTTTGAGTGTGGGGCGTCTGAGGGATGGAGAATTAACTGCATCGACTTAGGGCATGAAAATACGTAAATCTAGGTGTGCGCTTACTTCAGACATGGAAGCGAGAGAGAATCCTCTTGCTTCCGTAGCATTTAAAGCTGGGTTTACGATACAGTTCATGAAAGATCTTGATCACAATAGCTCTTGCTTTTTACAATATATGGGACAAAAAATGTCAGGGATGAGTGCAGAAACATTTAAAACAGGCATTTTTGATGGTTCCCAGATCATAAATGATCATTATTTTGTGGATTCCATGAATGAGACAGATTGGAAAACGTGAATCGCATTTGCGCTTGTTGTCGATAGATTTCTGGATAAAAACAAGGCCGAGAATTGCACAGGTTTAGTTGACAGCATGCCTAACTTCTTCAGACACCTTGGTTGCAAAATGAACATAAATTATCATCACTTGAAAAACCATTTCTGCTATTTCCCTGAAATTCTTGGCGATGCTAGTGAAAAGGAGGTCGAACAGTTCTACCAAAAACATAAAGAGAATGGAGGACTGATACACGGGCAGATGATCTCACATGATAGCAGATTTCTCTAGAAATCTGCAAAGAGGCTCAATAATACCAAACAAAAGAAGCTTCTGGAGTGCAATCAATCAACTTTTCGTTTTGTTTTATTTGATTTTTCACATTCTAAATTTTACTTAGGCTATTGTAGATTTATAGAAAATTGCTGTGTTTTTCCAATTCACACACACACACACACACACACACACACACATTTTAATGTTTTACAAATCTTTTGAAGAAAGAGGTTTTTAAATTACAGCCTGCAGTCTTGGCCTAATTTAAAAATGGATGGCAAACTTAGGTGCAAAAACTAAATATTATTTGTTTTCAGCAAATGAAATACTCACAAAATGAGTTAAAAAACCCTGGAACGAAAATACCATTTGGCCTCTGTAATTAATCCAAAATTAGAGATTAGATTTACGCCTCTCCGTAGTGGTCTAATGGCGAGTCGGGTAAGGAAAAATTATGACGCTTTTCGTGGTATTCTTAAACGCTTATTGGACAGCAAGCAAATAACATAGATAGTTGGTTTTAGTTTCATTTAACAGAGAAAGGTGGGTATTGAAGATTTGAAAAAGAATTTTAGAATTTAAAATTACGGTTTACTCACAGTCGAGCTACAAAGTTGGTGAAAATGACGAAGAATATTGATGGGGTCACAGAGGCCGATGCGCTGGCCCGCAGACTATCAAGATACGTATGACAATTCATTGATCGATCTTACGTTCACGTGAAATATTACTCAAGAATTGTTGAATTACGTCGAATTTCAGGGTAAAGTTAAACGCTTATAGCTTCACAACCAAATAACATAGGGAGTTAGTTTTAGTTTCATTTAACAGAGAAATGTAGACTCTGAAGATTGCAAAAATAATTTTAGAATTTGCAATTAATTTGTATCACGAAGAATTTTGATCGCATCGGCTCTTAGCGTTATTTGTGCAAAAACTTGGAATCTTAACAGGAACTCTGTCGCGTCCAGTGTTCGAACCCGCAACATCTTTATTCTTTGAATCCGAACCTTCCTCACCATTAATCGGCATCTTTATACAATCAAAAACTGACCAACTTTTTGCCTCAGAGAGTCAATATGCACAGGGTGGGTACTGACTTACTGACTTCAAAGATTCAATCTGTACAGGCACTATTTCCGATGATGTTGCAGTCAGCACATCGTGAAGGCTTATTCCCAGCATTTCTCTGTATTCCTTGAACGGGTCACCAACTTTTCGGGGTTCAAATGGTTATAACACACCGACAATTACTCTTAATCAGAAGGCAACATGGTGGGACACAAGAAAGTATTCCAGCGTTAACGAATTCTTTTATTAAAATGCTTCAAAAACTGTAAATTAGATTTAACACTTAAAAATAGGTTAAAACAAGATTAACCATAGATGTAGTAAAGGCAAACGCAATGCAGTAAATACAACGTGATGAAGTAGACACAGAAATCGCAACTGCATGAACACAGCTCCAGCGAGACTGGAATACATGCACAAGTCAGACTCAACGAGACTGCTTCACAGTTCGTTCTGCTCAGTTATATAATGCTGCCAGAGATCAGTTCCGCAGTCACGGGTGCAGACGTCAGGAGTCGCCACATGCTCACTGTAGTTCTATAATTAAGAGTAAATTTTTAAAAATAATATAAAGACAGACGTATAAAGGCTATAACATTTTCATGATGCGATGTTTTGGAGTAGAATTTTGAGTATTTTAAATGTTTTCCCTCACTGAGAGCATCTCCCATCTGAAGAAAAACAACGCTTTTTATTCACTACTGCCTATTCCGCACTCCTCCGAAATATAGCTAATTCCTTGGCGCTTTTACATACATGAGCTTCCGTACAATCATAAAACAAAAGAAAATCTTCCGAAATCCCTAGAAAATTCAAAGCTTTCTGCACATCCATTTCCGAAATCTTCCGAACTCCCCGCGAAAAGGCAAACCTTTCTGCCCATTCGTTTCAGTTTTAAAAATCCCACAGTTACGTTTCGTTTCGCAATGGGGAACTTCAGCATTTTTTTATTTTTTAAATCGATTTAAAATGCTTCGAAACGAATAATAACTTTTAAAAAAAATCTAGAAAGTTTTATTTTTTGAAAATTTGCAATCAAAGTTCGCCTCTCAGAAAACGCGGGAAAAACGATCCATTTTGGCGGGAAACGGGCCTGACGTCAAAATTGCCAGACGGGGGAGAAACACTCTTCCTTCCCGTTCGCGCTCTATAGAGATTCTCTTTTTTTCTATACTTTCCGACTATCGCATCAGATAAAATAATGTCGGAAAGATACAAGTATTGTATTGTTCCTAAATGTCGTAATACAACTGTAACGGCACCCGTTAATTATTTATCAATGTACCAAAAAATTATGTTATTCACAAAAAGTGGTGTAAAGCGATGAAGACAAATCCGAAGCTAAATCCGGAATTATCAGCAAGCAGCGTCCGTCATGTTTGTGGAGATCATTTTGATGTGAGTTATTAATCTATATTATACCTATTAAAATTGTATATCACAAAGCACAGTAAATTCAGAATTCGATATCTTTTTTGTTTTTAAAAGAAGTATAAGGTGAGGTTAGCAGCAAAAAAATTAAGATATTTTAAAGCAAATAGTTAAATTTAATTAGTTTCTTCCCATTTGATTACATGGAATTTATTTTTTTACCCTTTGAGAGGCCAATGCCCCTCAAAGGGTAAAAATATAGAAGCTCCCACCTTCTTTAAGAATCTTTTTTTTTAAAAAAAACTTTCTCATGTTAATTTATAGCATAATTTTTTCAATGGTTATTCGAATGTTTCTTATATTCTTTTAGAAATTACCAGTACTATTCAAAATTAACAAGAATATCTTAAAAATTAGTTTAAATTCACGACTTTTTTTATAATAACATTCGTTTTCATTTGTAGTTCAACAAAATAATTCGCAGAATTAACTTTTGATTCAAAAAAATTCTTTATATTCGATGAATGCATTAAAATCAAAATTAGTGTTCAAAAGTTAGTTTGCTCATCAATTATTATAGTTGAGAAAAGGTGGGGTAAATTTATCTCATCGTGCATCTCGAGTTTGTTGATGGCAGCACTTAAATTCCTAGATCAATCGTATTTGGTCTGGTTTGAATATTGTTATAAATTTATATAGTTTTTTTATATAATTCAAAAATTAACTAACATAATGAAAAAAGCTTACTTTGCAGTAAAAAAGACTTACTACTTACAGATACTTTGTTCGTATGTTTTTTTCTCTTTTTTTGCAATTTACGAAAGTGGTTACAGTTTTAACATTTTTAATTGTTTAGTGTATTTCTTTGTATAAGTTATTTTTACCAAATTTTATATTAATTAGTATAAACTAGTATGTTAAAATTAATAATAGTACAAAGGAAATAATTTATATTGTAAAATAAAGCATAGTAAAATAAAACTATATAAAATAAAATTAATTTTTAAAAGGCACAGGTGTGTTTTTAAAAGAATGCCGTACCTGAAATTATTTTGAACGGAACTTCTGAAATAAATAAATTCCTGTTGTTTTTTTTCTGTAGTCATACGAAATTTAATACATTATGCAAAATCAGGTTCTTATCTTTCTGTTCTTGCTTGTGCAACAGAAATCGCAGCGTCTTCTCGGAATGCCCGAGGGCTCCTCTGCAATTTATTGTTGCTTGATGGTTTCGAAAACCTATCCGTTTTTCCTAAGGCGAATCCTTTTCTGTATAGTATAGAGCCCTGCTCCGGTAACTGATGGGAAGGTCAAAACAACTTTTCTTATGAGATAATTTACGAGCCGGCGTTTTGTGTCCAGATTCTTTGTCGGAACTGAATAATTACAGACACATGTATTGCCAAAACATTTGTGTTCCTTCCCTTGTAATAAAATAATTAAGCGATCAGGATTTTACTGATAGAAAGTGAGTAGCTTGCTTTGTTCCAAAGCTTTCAAAGGGATCCATAAAAATAATACAGAAGAGTGTGTCACATTTGAGTGCTGATTGTTGGAAAATCTGTTGCATTCGGAGAGATACACATTCTTTCAAGGCATTTTCAAATAAAGGGCTGACGATACGATTCGCGGAAGAGTCTCAAATTCACCGATTTAGCTTGTACAAAACCAATATCCATTGCTGTATAGTAGAAAAGCTAAAAACTTCACTTTTAAAATGTTAGCTGGTACAAACGCCTTGATTCAAAGCAGAATACAGAACTACCGAAAGAGAAGTATGCGAAGGAAGGCACCCTCGACGTCAGAATCTACTCGGCCAATGAGAGTGCGTTTCGGATTGCATCATGATTCCTGCTATTTCAGTGCATCTTTCGCTCTCAATATTTAAATAAATAAATTTTTCTGTAAAATTTCACTTGCATATTTGAAATTAAAATGATTTTTTCTACAAATACGGATGGCTTTCATGTGTTTTTAAAAAATGCTGAAGTTCCCCATTATATTTACAAAAATATCTTTATTGCAACTTGTTATATAAACAAGTTAGAATTAAGTTGTGAATTTGAATCTGGGGTTTACAGAATGTGAGTTGCTTTTTGGTGAATAAGACACGCTGATCATAAAAATGACATTTTTTTTCTATCACTCATAGATATTTCACAAATCGAAAAGGGGAATGGGCTATTTAACAAAATTAGTGTGGAATATTATTGCATTTAATGCATTTAATGCATTGTTATTCAGTTGTTATTCATTGTTATTCAGTAAAAGGGCAATAATAATTTAAAAATACATTACTACACTAATAGCAGTAAATTTATAAAACTGTAGTTTTACGCAAAGCCAGAAAAAATTCTGAAACAAAAAATTTACACAAATCGAGAACCCAATTTAAAACTTCGAAAAGAAAGTGCTCAAGTTTTAGGATCACAATTAAAACATAAAAATTATATTAGAAATTAATAAAATTTTATTAATATAGAAAATGAGGAAAATAATTTTCCAGGTATTTTCTTCAAGAAGGATCACTTGTTTACTATATTCATGGAGTTTCCTATATCTCAGTAAAGACTATATATTCAAGCAAGAGAAGCTTAAAAGTTGCTTTTCTGCATAATGTCAAAGTTCTTGCTTCAATTCCTATTTGTACATGATAAAAAAAATTGAAATTACATTTTGTCTTGAATTCTTTATTCTTTTTTCTTAAAAATCGCTTTTCCCTGAAATTATCACCCAGAACCGAGAGCTGTGAAAGTCGCACCTCGAGGGCTTCTAATTTCAAAGAAATAAAAGGTTGCGTTTTTCTTCCGATTGAGCGCTCCCGATTGCTCAGTTCTCGAACTTTGCCTCTTAGGAGGGGCAGAACTCTATGCAGCTCTGATCTATCTATCTCTTAGTTCTTGATTGATTTTCCGCCTTCTTTTTAAGTTTTTTTCACTATTTTGCCATTTCCGTTGAGAATTGAACTAATAGAAAGTCAATTAGAATAAAAAAGAAAATTCTAGTTTCTTAAAAAAATTCGGATGGGACTGCAGCTCTGCACCCCTAATGGACGAGCCTCCTGTGGTACTCAGTGGAGAAATGTGTGAGATATTTCAAGAAGAAATAAAACACATGAAAAACGCTAACAAGGTCCTTGGGATGTGAATATGTTGGGACTTTAAAAAATGAACCAGCTTGGAAATCTGAAGAAAATAACCATTCTTTTGAAGAGAAAGTAAAATAAATTTGCATAATTTTTTAATATTTTTTAGATATATATATGCGATTCCTATTCGATTTTTTGAATTAATTTTTGTAAGTAAATTTAATTGAAATAATGAATATATTGTAAATTGTTTATACGAATTTTTTCCATAACTGAAATAAGAAATTTTAAATTTCGCAATTGTAAAAGTATTATTACGTATTACAGAGAAATTGATATTATTTTTAAAATCGGCATGACAAATATCATATAATTTACAAAATTTTATTTAAACCCCAATGAAGAAGTTAAATTTCGCAGGAATGTGTTATCTTTTCCAAAAAAAAGACTGACATATTTTGGTCTAATTGCACTGCACTATAAAGAACAAATGTATTACATCTGACTAAGACTCAAATGTAGCACAGAGAACTGCCCCTGCATCTTTGATATCAATCGACAATGAATTCCTTTTATCTTAAATAAAACAAACCTTTTCCCATTAAGACAATTTAACAGATAAAATTTTCTTAACTCTTGAAATATTAAAAAAATATTTGTATTAACTCTTGACATATTTTCTGCATGGAAAAAAATTGAAATTACATTTTATTTTGTATTTTTTTATTGCTTGAGGACAAAATTTATATGCATAAATATGTATAAGACGATTCCTTCCAGAACACTCGAAATTGAATTTTTAGAAGTTTAATTAATTACTTTTTTAGTTATTTATTTAATTTTTTGTTCAAAAACGATAAAAAAATTTGCATTCTTATACTGTTGCATTGTAAACACTATTTTTTATATCTCAATTTTTAAAAATAACTTTTCTCTGAAATTATCATCCAGCGTTCTGGATATTCAATGCAATCTATTTAAATCCTAAGGGTAACTGAAGAAACCTCTAGTTGCGATAATTTATAAAGCAAAATTTTAATTCATAAACGCAAATTTTCTTTCTAGCATTTGTAAAAGGATTACAATTAATTACTTTTAATAGATTTATAAGTAATTGCTCTTGAACTCAGATAAAACTAGAACTACAAAAGAAGTTTCTCAAAGCTGCAGCCCCTGAAACCTGCTATTCTCTCTCATTCTCAAAAACATAATATTCTTCATAAAGATAGGAATTTTAAAGATTTCTGCTTTTTGAGTTATTATTTGTATATAATTCTTTTCTACTATTTAAATGGCTTGTAAAATGTTTTATTGTCCGTTGGTAAACTTTTTACAATGAAGTTTGTTGAATCTCTGTTTTCGAATAGAGATACATGTTCCAAATACAAAGCGAGGTTGAAATCGTCTCCTATTCTTTGAAATGGCCATTTCTAAGTAGGTATGCTAAATAGTTTTAAATCATAATACGCGTTGTTTCATACACTTAAATGTATAAAAGGTTTCGAAAATCATAGCGAAGCAAAACTTAAACGTGCAAGTGGCACTTACATCACGAGAAAATAACTTTACGAGTAATATGATTTTCAAAAGAACACTTAAATATCTTGTAGCACTATCTTTACTCTTCATATGTTTAAGCCTGACTCAATGCAGTGATCTGAATGCAGAAATTTAGTTTATGCATGGTGCACATGATTTCGAATAACATTGATATATTTCAGATGAAGGTTTAAATATTCATAAATTAAAAGAAACTGCTTTTCTAACTCTCCACTTTAGATACTATTCTAGTATGCTAATTTTTGTGAAATTCGAGTAGTTTCTTTTCGTAGACTATCAATTGCCATGTTAAAAAAAATGGTGTTTTGTAATAAAGGAAATTAAAACGGAAGAACATTCACCAATTTTAAAGGGCGCAATTATTCTAGACTTAACGCCAGTTTGAGAACGACATTTTGTTTACGAAATAATGCAAAAGTATTAGCTGAAGAAAATTTCATTAGAGTCATCCACACTTACCTTCATTTTCCAGACATAATTTATACATTAACTTTTTCCGACCTGCTGTACCAGACAAAAGTGATAATTTCACTCCCTGCAATCAGAGCAGTTCTACTTTTTTAAGTCCCCGTAGCCTAAAGGAAGTAGAAATAAATTTTGAAATGGATGAAAGTGTTTTGACAGAGCTACCACTATTTTAATTCAATGTTTTTTTATATATAATTTTTTCCTTTAGCGGAAAAGTTAAATTATAAAGATGCTATTTGTCTTATTTAAAGCTTGTTCTTTTATGTCCAGGCTGGTAAACGAATGTTAAAATTGAAATCGTTATCCTTTATTTCAATATATGTATATATTGTTATTAATATCACCACTTTTTCTAAAGATGTAAATCCTATATAAAATTACGAATTTGTACATTTCAGGTATGTCCAAATAAAGACACCTTATTATGTAAATAAAAGCGTGGATCTAACCCAGGGCACACATTAGTTCTGAGTCATAGCAGTGAATGTGCTACTCTTTATATCTAGAGTATTCAACATATTTTTGTTCTTAAGACTAACTTGTCTATACATTGTAGTCTAGTAGTTATATGGTGTCTTTTTTACCCTGCAAGTAATATCTGGAACTAATGTTATGTTTTTGTTTTCCGCGGTTTCTTTCTTACTAAGCTGTTATCACTCTATTAGTACAAGATGTTATGCAATATTACACAGCATTCGAGATATCGAACAACATCGTAAAAATGCTATACAATATCTTGTGCTTATAGGACTCTAACTCACATTTTACAGTGAAGATTCGGTCACGAGGACATTAATTAATGCCAACCAGAAGGTGAAGAAGAAGAAAAATATCTCGGCACATACCGTTCCACAGAAAATTGACAATGATTTAAAAATCTCATCAAAGCTTTTGCTTAATAAACACATTGTTTAGAAGCATTTTCATAAAAATAACAAATTTATTTTGGAACATATAAAGGTTGCCTTAAAAAATCACAAATTTCTCCGCATGGCTTTTGCTTATAACATGTAGAATTTTCCACCAAATCTTGCGAAAATCACAGAATAATTGACAATGTGGTAGAGAAGTGTTTCATTAAAATTTGAAGTTAATACAATGAACTTGGGAGGGAATATGAGTATTCGTAGTAATTAATAATTTTTTTCTGCACATGGGCGAGATATAGAGGGATTTGTTTTCACAACTTCAAAGCCAGATATATAGAGCAACTTCTATAAGACTTCCAGGTGAATACCATTAAGATTCAGAAAGATATCGGCAGTGCAGTAAGCAGAATCTCTGCTTCTCTCTATAGAAACAAAATGGTGAGTGTTTTTCCATACTTCGTTCAGTTACATTGCTCATTGAATATAAAAACGCAGGTTGATAATTTAAAGAGACAATGAATTTTTTAGAAATTCAAATATAAAAATAATGTTTACAACAGTATGCAGCTTAAACTTTTTAATTTAAACAAAATAAATAAAGTAATTAATTTAACTCTAAAATTGTTCATTTCTTCTGGAAGAAATCGTCTAACATTTTTACGGTAAATTTTGAATATTATTAAAATTTGAAATTAATATTATATTAGAGAAATTATGGTATATATGGTATATAACATTTTTACTGCGCATTATTAATATGCATACATGACATGTAATTTTCTTTGAAATTCAAAGAAAGCCAGATATATGGGTTAACTTATAAAAAATTTCCAGTCAGATACTATTAAGATTTAGAAAGATATCGGCATTGCAGCGAACAAACTTTCTACTTCTTCTCAACAGTGGAAATGATGAGGTGGTTTTCAACATATTGGATTTTTAACAGATTTTCGAAAAAATTTTATATGAGGATTTCGTAAGGATAGGAATATTCACGTACCATTGCATCTTAGAAATTAAATTCTTAATTTAAAATTTCTAACGATTACTTCGAAGATTCATGTTTGAAAAATATGATTTGTGGA